>VDFB02248187.1:0-14265 GCA_007258455.2 Sequoia sempervirens | reverse complement strand
ATTTCAAATGTGAAGGTAATATACTTGAAAATGACAGCATACTTAAAAAGACAGCATACTTAAAAAGACAGTTCAACCTGTCTCAAAAACTTTGAATACAAGTTAAAAAAAAACACACACACACAAAATTACAGACATTCTATGAATAGTTCTATTATATTGGACTCAATAGATACCACTAATCGTGTAAAATATAAGTGTCGTTCCACCAATGCTTACAGTCATATACGGAACAAAAAGCCTGCAAGCAAGTGAGGATCAGAAGTATCCCCGTGGCCAGAACAGTGAGGAGCTGCCATGAACCAAATATGTATTTGTTTCCGTACTCCTTCGCAGCAATGCTCCATCTGTTGTGGTAATGGTTGTTGACGTCCGCTATCACTTGGTCCAAATATTTAACTCGCGTCAGTTTAACGCATTTACCCAAGCCATTCCAAAGATTTGCCACTTTCCCGTCGTCTGCCAGGTGATTGTAGATAATCCCGCTCTTTCTCAGCAGCCGAACATCTTCGTCTGTGTCGATGATGCCGTTCATGAAATCAGTGTAGCGAGTGAAGATCAACGCACCAGGAGCCGCCGAAGCTTCGAACGCCACCAGATTTCTGAGAACTACTTCGGTGTTGGATTCCAACCTCAATTTGGGAAGATAAAGAGTTGCAGTGATCTGGTCGAAGCGAATTGTGGTGACGTCTCCATCAGTTGGACGGAATTTTACTCCTGCTGAGTATAAATCGGAGACTGAGGGAATGTCTAGTTCGTCACGTGTAGGAGGAGTATCGACAGAGGAACAATCTCTCTCCTCATCTTTTTCTTCATCCTCTTCATCTTTGCGCTTAATTGAAAGAGTTTCAAAAGCGGAAACAAGACGCGCGGACAACTGTGTCACCAACTGGGCAGGCCTTCCTTTTAAGACACGCTCAGGGAGTGCCGAGGCAAGTTGAACAAGGCCGATCTTTAAAGAAGAGAGATACTTCCATAAAGTTTTCAGAGCACGCGTTAAGTATGTTGGATTCGGCAACGGGACATTCCCATCCTCATTCTTCGTAGAAATGGTGTCCTCCATGGCTGCTGCAGGGACTATAGAGTAGTAGAGCGCCTCCAATATGTGACCTCTTTCTTTTATACGCAACCTTGAACTATTCCGCATGCTCAACTTAAATGGCGACCATTCTTTACAGGCGAGAGTCACCAGATTGCAGAGACTTTCTTCTGCCTTATCTTGAGAACCCAACTGCATTTCCAGCAGCTTTTGCAAGAGGAACAAAGGTAACTGATTCTCGAGCATCATCAGATCTCTCATAATTGCATTGTGGGTTGCACTTCTGCGAGACGGATCTAAAACTCTGCCCAGTCGCTTCACCTGGGATGACACTCGCGCAAAAGCCTGGTCCGCCTGTTTGGCGTAGAACTGCAAGCACTCAAGCAGGAACGATGCGTCTAGAACCATAAGCCATGCAAGGGCTTCCTCGTTGTAGTCAAGATATTTGTGGTAGCAGTTCCTGATCTCCCAGTCGTACTTCTTCAGCTCTTCCACAACAGACTCCAATTCGCTATCACCAGTTAGCGTCTTCTGAAATCTTCGCGCAGCAGCCACTTTGTTTCTCTCCATTTCGTACAGTTGGGATCTCCAGTGGTGATATGGTCCAATAGAGACGCACTGTGGAATATAAGCTTCTGGCTTCACTGCCAACAGCTCCTTGGGCACACGAAAAATGGATACAAAATTCTCTTTTTCGTCTTCTTGCTCGCCATGTCTTTGCAAGCCTTCCTTGATTTGAATAACCCAGACATCTTGATCGATGATTACTTCATCTGCACTCATCAATTCCATGAGTCCTACTCCGCAACAGATGAAGGATCACAGAAAGCAATCAGCCAAGCAAGCGATGAAAATAAGATAATCGAATGCTCAAATATGCGAAACAGGTGGGCAAGTGGGTCGTATATATAGCTTTCATCTCGGCTCTAGCGAAAACGCGACTAGAATTCCACAGAAAGTTCTACACGTCTAGCGAAAATTTGAAACGCATTTCTATGCCTGGAGTTTCACATGATAAATGCTTAACGGAAAGTATTCCATTCAAAGTGTCAAGAATTCTGGTTACTCTCAGATGGTACTCGCATACGCTGGGAGAGGGCCCTCTGACAAAGCCTATCTAATCCAAAATATGTAAAGTACAAACTTAAAATTAATAAATTTCAGACTATCGCAAGATGAAACATGCAACTTAATTTTAAGAGTTTGATGTTTAGTCCCCATCTTAACAAATATTTTCATTAAGCAGCACTCGTTATCTAAGAAATCTTGTCAATGGCTTATATTGCGTAGCGCCCACAAGAATACCCTGCCACGTTTGAACACAATTATCCCATGTTTACATTGAATGATCTGAAAGAATTTCATCCTGCATTTATGATTTCCATAAGACATTTGAAAGTAATAATGTTTGCCCGTGTCACTGTTATTACTATTTTATTTTGTTAAAGAGTATTGTTTGAAAATTAAACAAATTAAGAGAATGATCTAGTAAAATGGAAATAAAGCTATCAATAAAGCTATCAATAGAGGAATCGTTATCATAGATATTGTTCTCCCTATTATATTGTAGTAGTTTTCTTTATTTTTAAAGAAAACAATTAAATCAAAATATGAAAGAAAAATGATTGTATTATAGTCTCCCTTTTATATTGTAATTTTATTTATTTTTAAGTTTATTAAATGATATTAATAAAAACTAAACCTTCTACATAATCTTTTTTAAAAGCTGAAAACATTCCAAAAACAAAATATAATTTATCTTATCTTCTACAATCTAACAATCATGATATTATAATTATAGTTTAAAATTAAAAATCATTCCACATACCATCAAATTCCAAGTTATAGGAAATCAAGCCGAATTATTGATTCCGTAATAGACAAGACAATATTGTACATTTAAAACAAACATTGTTTTTTTTTATATATTGAAACAATGCTAAAAATACAAAGGCAACAAAGATTGTCAAGAGAGAGAGGGAAAATACAACACAGCCAATGACCTCCAGCTAACAGTCAACAACACAAACACATACAGCCACTAAAAGCAGCAGCAACCTAACACTAAATATAAACTGTAGCTGAAACTGATACAACCAAAAATGCACCAAAAACTGCCAAGAAAACAACCACTATACAATAGAACTACTCATAGAATATTTTCCATAATAGACACGACAATATTGTACATTTAAACAAACGTTGTTGATATCCATTTCACTATTTCATTTCGATTTGGTAATTCTAAGCTTTAAAAAAATCGTAATTTTGATTTGAGTGAAATTCGTAAGAAATGTGAAAGGCGATCGATAGTTTGGCACATGCGGGGTCAAATGTCGTTGCGTAATCGAATCAGATTTGCCGTCCAAGCTCTCCACTCCCTCCAACACATATGCGCTTTACACGTCCCGAAATTTGACCTCCTTAAATTTCAAGTATTTAATGTTTTATCAGTTCATCAGGAGGAAAATCCAGTATGTGGATTTATTTTATTTTATTTTATGTTAAGGTTTATTAATTTTGGAGGAGAAAAATGCAATATTTGTTTTTAATGGATGTCAATGTTGATTTATTTTATAATTTAATTATTTTATTTTAATGAGTTTTAAGTTTATATTTAACATTATTTTGTTTAAGAAAACTAACTTGAAAAATCTATTATTATTTTTAATATATTTTATTAACAATGGACACTTGTCTTGAGTTGAAATTAATAAATCATTTTTGAAAAAGATTGATAATCCAATGAAATTGTCTTTATTTATTGGTATGGATACAGAAAGTGTCAAATTAAGTGTCTAAAGTTGTCGATTTAAGGATATCATTGTAAAACACTTTCAACAATTAAAAAAATAGGAGAAAAAATAAACGTTATACTAAATATTAGACAAAACAATCTCATTCAGCATTAGTCGTAGTTGAATCACAATTGACATCAAACACAAGGATAAAAAAATAATTCATTTCTATTATTTTTTAAAGTTATCTCTATTCTAATCTTCATAGTCCAAGGATTTCACATACTGAATAAGATTTTTGATTTCAAAAGAGGCGATGGTAAGAATTTGCAAAGTATTACACATTGGACTAGTTGGCTTTTCACTTGGATGAGTATAGAAGGTTTGGTTCTTGTTTGATCACTTGTGGGAGCATTGTATTTGGGGTGTGATTATATAAGTATCTAAACGTGTTAGAAGGAAAATAAATTGTGGTAGTGCATATTACTATGAAACATATATGATGGTAGAACAAGTTATCGAAATTGAAGCTTATTGAAACAGGTTTATAGATTTTTTCAAATTTTTGGCTTTGATGGAGACAAGTAAGAAGGTGTCTTCTTGTTTGAGGACATAGCTAATATACATGAGAGATTTGGAGTCTTGGTTCAATGAGAGTTGATCACAGGTATAGTGATGGTGATGATTATGGTGTCATGTATGTTTATGTGCATTGGATCATTGACACAACATGCTCATGTATGCGGTTGATAGGTGGTGGTGTGGTTTAGTTTGAGGAGGTTTATCTGATCTCCTTGATGCTTGTTTGGTTTCATGTTATGGTAAGTTTAATTATGGATTTATTTGGAAAATCAAATCTATAGGTGATCAAGTGTCTAAGTCTTGAGATCTATAGTTTATCTTTGCATGTAGATTATCGTTGTGATTATGAGTTTGCATATTTTGTTGATTTAGGATCTACGAGCTATGTAATTGTGTGCATTGGCCACCCATTGTGTTGCGATGTGATGACTTAGATTTTCATTTTCTATGTTCATAGGTATTTTTCAGTGTTATTGTACATTCAATTAGTTGGCCTTAGTTGTAATCATTTGTGCTTTGGTATATTGTAGTGAGATAGAGGATGGACGAGTAGAGCGCTGTGATAGTAAGTTATGGGGACATATGAATTTTTTTAATCATGATGTCATGGATAGCTTAGTTACACATTTTAGTTGGAGATTTTAACAGTGATTTTTTGGTGGTATTAGTATCTTCTTGGCTTAGACATCCTGGCTCAATTTTCTTCTTTGAAGTTGTTTGTATTGCAGTTGAGTATGTGTGGACAATGGGTGATATTAATTTTTGATATGATTATCAGAATGTCATGGGGAGTTTGGTATCAAACTTTAATGAGAACTTTTGTAGTTATGTGGATTCATCACTTGGTGATAGATGATCATCTAGTGTCATGGAGGAGCTCATTGATCCAGTGAGAATTATTTGAAAATTTTAGTTTCACTATCAAGAGATGGAAAGGTTATCTTCATGTGACTAGAGATGCTTGATATTTTGTTTTTTTTCTAGACTGCAAGAATCAAAATTTGGTTGCTACACCCTTTAAACTGTAGTACGCAAGGTAAAAAAAATCACATGACTGGTGATGCATGCATGACACGAGCTTGAGTACCATGGGGATGGTGGGGAGACTAGACCTCATGACATCTTGCTTGCAACATGATGCTTTAGCCAATAGAGCAAGGCCCACTTCCTTGATAATTGACATATTGGTTAGCCATGGAGAACTATTATATTTTGTAGTTGAGACTTGTCAATCTATTAGTTATCAATTTTGACAAGTGATCTTTGGTTAAAAGGATGGTTTGGTGTTGTGCCATGATATAATCCTGATTTACCATTATATTTTAAATGTCATGATAAAAGTGTTCTTGGGAGGATAATAACTTCAGTAGAGGATATGACAAATTCATTCTCATAAGATGTTAGATCATGATATCATGATGTGTTATTTATTTTACTGACATGTAGTTAAAGCTTTGGCATTGGTCTAGATACTTTTCTTTGTACTTAATACATTTTCCATGTGCTTGGGAGCTTAATGATATTGTTGTGTTGTATTTGGAGATTGGTATGGATTGATTGATTATAGGTTCTCATGGATGTTTGGAGACTTGGGTGAGGCATTTTTTGAGATGGTTATTCTTTAGAGGTTTCAACAAGAAGTTCAAGGAACCTTCATCTAGATACGGATGTTATTTCACCATGGACCTATATAGGAGGTTGTTCTTGGAGAGTGTTATTGTGGATTATTGTATCATAGATTAGAAATCGCATTCCCCACTCTTGCTCTACTCAAAAACTACTCATTTGAGAGGAATTTCCCATTCTACTTTTATATGTATTATGCTTTATGTTTTCCATTTTCATGGATATAGATCTTGAGCTATACTTAATATTTTGGGAGTGCTCATTTGAGGAATGTTTGGCATACTTATCTCCTTGTGAATATGAATTTCTTTTATGATGTCACTTTGAGGAGTTTTGTTGTGCAATTTTTCAAACACGCCCCACCTGAGGTAGGGACCTATTGGATGTTGTGGTTGTCATTAATGTCAACACTATTAGAATAAGTTTATTTTAGGTTGTATATGTCGAGGATATTGAGAAATTTGTAACAAATGAGTTATAGGTTGTCAGTGGTGAAGTGAAGTTCAGTATGGTGGTTATTTTTGTGCGTTTTTTTATAAGAGGTTGTAGATAAAAGGGTTTTTTGCTGAGTGTATCTAGTTTATCTATGTCGAGTTTCAAAGATCCACATGAAGATTTGATCAAGTTATGCAGATTTCCATTCAGAAAATTTTTTTATTTCTTCAGTTGGTGTTCCTGATTGAAGATGATGCTACTTCAGTTATTGTGGATGCTTCTCTTTTAATTTGTGATGCTTGTGAATATTTATAGATCATACTCTATCTTTGTTGCACATCTGCATTGATCATTGTGATTATGGTTGGCAATTTTCTCTTACGTGTTCATGTTTTTCTTTTTCTTGGGTGACATACTGTTTGTAGTGTGTTGTGGATCTTCGAGAAGAATTTAATTGAAGTTTCTTCATGTTGGGAATATTGATTTGGGTCCTCACTAAGTTGTGGAAAACCTTGGTTTATTCACATTGATAATCTTTAATGTTTTGGGTTGACAATTTATATTCATTTTATTATTTTTTTGTGGCTGACTTGTAGCAATGAAATTCATGTTGTGGACATATAAGAGCAATTGTTTATTTGAATTTAAGTGTGAGAAAGGTGTGCTTTTGTGTGTGTGTGCAAATAATGTCCTAAATCATTCGAAGGAAGAGCATAGTGTGAAGAATTGTGAAAAAGTGTGAAGAAGAGTGAAGAAGAGTGAAGATGTGTCCATGTGCTTAATTGGAACTATAATATGAAGGCATTAGCAAATGCTATTTTCTCAGTTCAAAATCCAAATGGCTTTAATCCAAATCTCTTTTTAAGACAATGTGTCTTCCTTTGTAATTGAGAAATAAAGCTATCAATAGAGGAATCGTTATCATAGATATTGTTCTCCCTATTATATTGTAGTTTTGTTTATTTTTAAATAAAACAATTAAATCAAAATATGAAAGAAAAATGATTGTATTATAGTCTCCCTTTTATATTGTAATTTTATTTATTTTTAAGTTTATCAAATGATATTAATAAAAACTAAACCTTCTACATAATCTTTTTTAAAAGCTGAAAACATTCCAAAAACAAAATATAATTATCTTATCTTCTACAATCTAACAATCATGATATTATAATTATAGTTTAAAATTAAAAATCATTCCACAGACCATCAAATTCCAAGTTATAGGAAGTCAAGCCGAATTATTGATTCCGTAATAGACACGACAATATTGTACATTTAAAACAAACGTTGTTTTTTTTTTATATTGAAACAATGCTAAAAATACAAAGGCAACAAAGATTGCCAAAAGAGAGAGGGAAAATACAACACACCAACAACCTCAGCTAACAGTCAACAACACAAACACATACAGCCACTAAAAGCAGCAGCAACCTAACACTAAATATAAACTAGTAGCTGAAACTGATACAACCAAAAATGCAGCAAAAACTGCCAAGAAAACAACCACTATACAATAGAACTACTCATAGAATATTTTCCTCAGACATGACAATATTGTTCATTTAAAACAAACATTGTTGATATCCATTTCACTATTCCATTTCGATTTGGTAATTCTAAGCTTAAAAAATCGTAATTTTGACTTGAGTGAAATTAAGAAATGTGAAAGGCGATCGCATAGTTTGGCACATGGGGTCAAATGTGGTTATGCATCAATCGATTTTCCTACTCCCTCCAACACATATCCTTTACACTAATCATCTTGACCTCCTTAAATTTCAAGTATTTAATGTTTTATCACTATCAGAGGAAAATCCAAGATGTGGATTTATTTTATTTTATTTTATGTTAAGGTTTATTAATTTTGGAGGAGAAAAATGCAATATTTATTTTTAATGGATGTCAATGTTGATTTATTTTAGAATTTAATTATTTTATTTTAATGAGTTTTAAGTTTCTATTTAATTATTTTGTTTAAGAAAATTAACTTTGAAATCTATTATATTTTTTTAATATATTTTTATTTACAATTACATGACACTTGTCTTGAGTTGAAAATTAATAAATCATTTTTCAAGATTGATAATCCAATGAAATTGTCTTTATTTATTGGTATGGATGCGGAAAGTGTCAAATTAAGTGTCTAAAGTTGTCGATTTAAGGATATTGTAAAACACTTTCAATAATTAAAAAAATAGGAGAAAAAACAAACGTTATACTAAATATTAGACAAAACAATCTCATTCAACATTAGTCGTAGTTGAATCACAATTGACATCAAGCACAAGAATAAAAAAAAAATCATTTCTATTATTTTTTAAAGTTGTCTCTATTCTAATCTTCATAGTCCAAGGATTTCACATACTGAATAAGATTTTTGATTTCAAAATAGGCGATGGTGAGAATTTGAAAAGTATTACACATTGGACTAGTTGGCTTTTCACTTGGATGAGTAGAGAAGGTTTGGTTCTTGTTTGATCACTTGTGTGAGCATTGTATTTGGGGTGTGATTATATAAGTATCTAAACATGTTAGAAGGAAAATAAATTGTGGTAGTGCATATTACTATGAAACATATATGATGGTAGAACAAGTTATCGAAATTGAAGCTTCTTGAAATAGGGTTATAGATTTTTTCAAATTTTTGGCTTTGATGGAGACAAGTAAGAAGGTGTCTTCTTGTTTGAGGACATAGTTGATATACATGAGAGATTTCAAGTCTTGGTTAAATGAGAGTTGATCACAAGTACAGTGATGGTGATGATTATGGTGTCATGTATGTTTATGTGCATTGGATCATTGACACAACATGCTCATTTATGCGGTTGATAGGTGGTGGTGTGGTTTAGTTTGAGGAGGTTTATCTCATCTCCTTGATGCTTGTTTGGTTTCATGCTATGGTAAGTTTAATTATGGATTTATGTGGAAAATCAAATCTATAGGTGATCAAGTGTCTGAGTCTTGAGATCTACAGTTTATCTTTGCATGTAGATTATCGTTATGATTATGAGTGTGCATATTTTTTTGATTTAGGATCTATGAGCTATGTAATTGTGTGCATTGGCCACCCATTGTGTTGCGATGTGATGAATCATATTTTGATTGTCTATGTTCATAGGTATTTTTCAATGTTATTGTACATTCAATTAGTTAGCCTTGGTTGTAATCATTTGTGCTTTGGTATGTTCTAGTGAGATAGAGGATGGACGAATAGAGCACTTTGATAGTAAGTTATGTGGACATATGAATTTTTTTAACATGATGTCATGGATAGCTTAGTTACACATTTTAGTTGGAGACTTTAATAGTGATTTTTTGGTGGTATTAGTATCTTCTTGGCTTAGAGATCCTAGCTCAATTTTCTTCTTTGAAGTTGTTTGTATTGTAGTTGAGTATGTGTGGACAATGGGTGATATTAATTTTTGATATGATTATCAGAATGTCATGGGGAGTTTGGTATCAAACTTTAATGAAAAATTTTGTAGTTATGTGGATTCATCACTTGGTGATAGATGATCCTCTACAATGGTTATTGGTGTCATGGAGGAGCTTATTGATCCAGTGAGAGTTCTTTGAAAATTTTAGTTTCACTATCAAGAGATGGAAAGGTTATCTTCATGTGACTAGAGATGCTTGACATTTTGGTTTTTTTTAGACTGTAAGAATCAAAATTTGGTAGCTACGCCCTTTAAACTATAGTACACAAGGTAAAAAAGATTCATGTGACCGGTGATGCATGTGTGACACGAGCTTGAGTACCATGGGGATGGTGGGGAGACTAGACCTCATGAAATCTTGCTTGCAACATGATGCTTTAGCCAATAGAGCAAGGCCCACTACACTGATACTTGACATATTGGTTAGCCATGGAGAACTATTATATTTTGTAGTTGAGACATATCAATCTATTAGTTATCAATTTCAACAAGTGATCTTTGGTTGAAAGGATGGTTTGGTGTTGTGCCATGATAGAATCTTGATTTCTCATTATGTTTTAAATTCCATGATAAAAGTGTTCTTGGGAGGATAATAATCTTAGTAGAGGATATGAAAAATTCATTCCCATAAGATGTTAGATCATGATATCATGATGTGTTATTTATTTTACTGACATGTAGTTAAAGCTTTGGCATTGGTCTAGATACTTTTCTTTGTACTTAATACATTTTCCATGTGCTTGGGAGCTTAATGATATTGTTGTGTTGTATTTGGAGATTGGTATGGATTGATTGATTATAGGTTCTCATGGATGTTTGGAGACTTGGGTGAGGCATTTTTTGAGATGGTTATTCTTTAGAGGTTTCAACAAGAAGTTCAAGGAACCTTCATCTAGATATGGATGTTATTTCACCACGGACCTATATAGGAGGTTGTTCTTGGAGAGTGTTATTGTGGATTATTGTATCATAGATTAGAAATCTCATTCCCACCTTGCTCTACTCCAAAACCGCTTCATCCGGGAGAGGAATCTCCCATCTCTACTTTTATATGTATTATAGTTTTATGTTTTCCATTTTCATTGATATATAGATCTTGGATCTATACTTAATATTTTGGGAGTGCCTATTTGAAGAATGTTTGGCATAATTTATCTCCTTGTGAATATGAATTTCTTTTATGATGTCACTTTGAGGAGTTTTGTTGTGCAATTTTTCAAACATGCCCCACCTGAGGTAGGGACCTATTGGATGTTGTGGTTGTCATTAATGTCAACACTATTAGACTAAGTGTATTTTAGGCTGTATATGTTGAGGATATTGAGAAATTTGTAACAAATGTGTTATAGGTTGTCAGTGGTGAAGTGAAGTTCAGTATGGTGGTTATTTTTGTACGTTGTTTATAAGAGGTTGTAGATAAAAAGGTTTGTTGCTGAGTGTATCTAGTTTATCTATGTCGAGTTTCAAAGATCGACATGAAGATTTGATCAAGTTATGGAGATTTCCATCTGCATAATTTTTATTTCTTCAAATATGTTCTTTGATTGAAGATGATGCTACTTCATTGCCTGATGCTTCTCTTTAATTCCAGGATTCTTGTGGATGTTTCTAGATCATACTCTATCTTTGTTGCACATTTGCATTGATCGTTCTGATTATGGTTGGCAATTTTCTCTTGCGCATTCATGTTTTTCTTTTTCTTGGGTGACATAGTGTTTGTACTGTGTTGTGGATCTTCAAGGAGAAATTAATTGAAGTTTTTTCATGTTGGAAATGTTGATTCGGGTCCTCACTAAGTTGTGGCCAACCTTGGTTGATTCACATTGATAATCTTTAATTTTTTGGGCTAACCGTTTATATTCATTTTATTATTTTTTTGTGGCCAACTTGTAGTAATAAAATTTCATGTTGTGGACATATAAGAGTGATTTTTCATTCGAATTTAAGTGTGAGAAAGGTGTTATTTTGTGTGTGTGTCTATGAATAATGTCCTAAATCATTTGAAGGAAGAGCATAGTGTGAAGAATTGTGAAGAAGTTTGAAGAAGAGTGAAGAAGAGTGAAGATGTGTTCATGTGCTTAATTGGAACTATAATATGAAGGCATTAGCAAATGCTATTTTCTCATTTCAAAATCAAAATGGCTTTAATCCAAATCTCTTTGTAATACAATTTGTCTTCCTTTGTAATTGAGCAGTGAGCTCTAGGAAGTGTGCCTAAATACATGTGCATTCCCCATATTTTATTTTCATTATACATTTAATAGGGTATAATCTTGTGGACTAACCTCCATCATGGGTTTTCCCCTAATAGGTTTTCCACGTAAAAAAAAAATTGTGTTATGTGTGTTTCCTCGATGTTGATGATTAATGTTTCATGGTTACTAACTCCATCGTATAACAAGGCTAATAAGTTGAATAAGTTTTGACTTTTGTGACAATCCACTCCACCACCCCTTAGTTGTCCGCTCTTGTATTTCCAACACCAGACGTATAGGTTCTCGAAGAAGTTTAACAACTTAAGGTGATTTGGGATGGCAAGTTACAAAGAAGGATAGTCAAATCTGATGGAAAAAATTAAAGAAGGATAGTCCGAGATTTGATCGAAAAATTATTCTTTGTGGAAGACTCCAAATGAGTTCAATCTAAGATGCATTGGTGAACCCTACTAGAGAAAGTAATATGTATATTATTCCACAAAATGTTCCTACTACTTTTGTTGAGATAAGAGATGCTGAGTATAATATCCGAGCTAAGGAAGCTTTGTTGAGTGCTTTGAATGATTCTGAGATGACAAATGTTATGGATCTAAAGATTGCTCATGAGATTTGGAAAAAGTTGGAAACCTTGTATGAAGGTGATGCTAATGTGAAGATTGCTAAGTTGCAGAGTTTGAAAGAGAAATATGAAAGGTTGAGAATGGGAGATGATGAGAATATTAATAATTCCATGCAAAGAGTGAATGAACTTGTGTGGTGCATTAGATGTTCCGTGCAAAGATTAACTGGAGATTGTTTACAAAGTGCTTAGATCCTTTCCTGATTCTTACAAAGACAAAGCTAGTGCTATTGAAGAGCTCTGGACTATAACAAACATAACCAAAGATACATTGGTTGGTAAGCTGATTGCTTTTGAGTTGAGTGAATTTGGTGATGCCCTTCCTAAGGCTGAATCTGCATTTAAGGCTACTACTTCTGGAAGAGATAGATAGAGATATGATCCAGGTGAGTGTTCATCTAGAAAGACATTCAAGTATGAGGATTAAATCAAATAGATTGAAGAAGAAGAAAGAGAGCTAGAAAAGTTGGAAGAAGTTATTGTCAAAAGAGTACCAAGAGGAAAAGGTAAGTATGAAGGAAAATTACCTCTTAAATTCTTTTCTTTCAATAAGATAGGTCATTTTGCATCAATGTGTTCAGAAAGAGCTGCTAAACCCAAACATAACAAGCCTAGATTTCAGAAGAAGTGTTACTATGCTACTGATGAAGGTGTTATAGATGATGAATCTGATAAAGGAAATAAAAGTGATGATTTATGGGTATTTATTTCTATCAAGGAAAATAATCTTGTATCTATTGAATCTACTAGTTGTACAAATGAGGAGAAATCCCTGGCTGCTCAAGTTGAAGAAAAAGATGAATGGGTAATTGATAGTGGATGTTCACATCATATGATAGGAGAAAAAAGTAAGTTTGTAAGCTTCAAAAAGTATGATGGTGGTGTTGTGATATTTGGTGATAATATAGCTAGTGTGATCTGTGGAAGAGGTTGCATTTCTCTTGATGGTAAGCATAATACTGATGATGTTCTGTATGTGGAAGGCTTGAAGAATAATCTTTTGAGTGTTTGTTAAATGGTTGATAAGGGATACAATCTTTAGTTCAAGGATGGAAATTGTAGAATATTGAGTTCTAGAAATGAAATTGCATCAGGCAGCAAAAAAAAGGGTAATATCTTTCACTTGATTGCTACTAGTAAAAGTTGTTTGATTGCTCAAGTTGATGAAAGTTGGTTATGGAAAAGGAGGTTGTGTCATATTAACTTTGATAATATTGTCAAGATAAGTTCCACTAAGGTTGTGAGAGATCTACCTAAGTTGGCTAAACCTACCAATTGAGTATGCAAGGAATGTCAATTGGGAAAGCAAACTAGGATTTCATTTTGGAGTAAAAAGCATTGTTCAAATAAATTGTTAGAGATTATGCATACTAATATGTGTGGTCCCTCTAGGGTTAGAGATTTACAAGGTTATAGGTATTTCATGTTACTCATTGATGATTTTTCTAGAATGGTATGGGTTACTTTCTTAAGGGAGAAATCTGAAGCACTAGAAAAGTTCAAGATCTTTAAAGCTATGGCTAAGATAGAGACAGGTTTGAAGATTAAATGTCTGAGATCAGATAGAGGT
>VDFB02248186.1:0-18456 GCA_007258455.2 Sequoia sempervirens | reverse complement strand
TTGATAAACTCTTGATGATACACTTTTAAATGAAGAATCAAGTGGCTTCTAAAGGCATCAGACAAAATGTGTAGGGGAACTGTGAGCAGTTTTAAATCCTTATGTCTCTGGCCTGGAACAAGTTTCCTATATATTTGCCTATTCTATTGAATTGTAAATAATCTAAAAATAAATAAATAAAATATTTACACAGAATGGATAAAAGACAGTCAAATTTGAATCAAGATTATTAGTGATGGATTTGGACAAAGTTGCAATCATTCCTATTCAATAAAGTTTAATGGACAAAGTGATAGAAACAGAAATTGGCAATAAGCCTGTGCAAATTTAAAACTAGTCATCAAATATAATTCTTAAGCAATAGAGATTTGTAATATCCCCCAACATTTTTTTCAAATTTCAGCCACAACACTTCACCCGTTAGCGTTAGCAAAACCAAACAACCAGCTGGAAAGTAACCCTTCACCAAGAATGTTCACCAAGATCCCAATGTGGGCGAGGTGATAGTATATAGTGCCGGGGATCGTTAGCTCATAAACTGAAATTGCTGGAAAGTACAATGCATATGCAACTCGATCACTTATTCAGCGGGAGTAGTTTGATGGCTCAGCCGATCAACATGATGAATGATTGCAAAGTACTGAAAGTGAAGTAATGGGCGGCTTGCCGACCCCTTCTGCTTGTTTGGCGGGCAGTACAGAAACAAAAAGCTGAAAGTCAAGACGGTGAGGCCTGTCTCTTCCACAATCGCGGGAATTACAAAGTGAAGTTGTAGAGATAAGATGATTGAATTTGTATTACTGATAACAGTCTTACAATATGATATAATCTGCAAATTACAATGAGATATAGCTTCTCAATCACTACAAAATGTTATTATATGATTCTCCAAACTTCTCAAAACTCTCAACTATGGAAACAAGCCAAAAAACAAAACTTCTAACAATCCAGCACACAAAAAACTCAAACCAGCAAGCCTAGAACACACCCAAATGCTCACAACTCCTCCAATACTCCTCTGATTGACATGAAACAAGTTGCAAATGAAACCAAGGACGAAGGCACCCAATTCTCGACAAAGAAACAGCTGCAAACACTATCTAACAATTATTGCAGACATTCCAAGGTGATGCCAGGCATGGTATGGCCTGCAAAGAGGGGCGACCCTCAAGATAAAATCAAGGACTCAACCAAAAAATCTGCAACTAAGCACAAGGAGGCGCCCAAGGTAGACAAATGCATAGGAACAATGCCCAGAACTAACAAAAATTTACCTAATGGGTAATGAGCAAAAATGGGGTACAGCTAACACAAAACCAGCACACCAAAAACTGAGAAAAACACACCAAAACCTCAAAGATCTTCATCTCAATAAACTCCATTTGCTCTTCAGAGTAAAGAATAGTCATTATCTTAGCTAGTTGCTATCTTTCAAGCAAGAAACTAAGTTTGCTAGGATGTATGCATTCCGCAAAGCGAGTGAGTAACCAATTCGACAACACTTCGCTATATTTTTTCATGGATACCAAGAATGAAGCCCAACACTCTTATTTATAAGCTTCTCCACCAATTCAAATTCGTTTCCCTCCAATTAGGGTTCCCACATGACATTCACATCCACATTCACCTATGTCATTTGCATTTCATTTAATCTTCTCTCCAAGTCGTCCATCTTCAAGAAGGCAATATACTTTACCAAAATGCAAATAAGGTATAAAGTAGGCGTCCAAAATATTAAGTGAAAATAAACATTATAAATAACTTAAATAATCCCCTTTTATGAAGTCATCCACTTTAGCAAAGGAAACATTTTCAGTTAAAAAAAACATTATCTCACCAAACTAGGCGTCCTTCATGGCTTAGCCAAATATTTCACCAAAGTGTTGAATTTAACAAAATAGCTACAAGAGTGTGGGAGACCAACTGCTCAAATTGACTTGCCTGAAATAGCCTCTGAACTGGCTTGCTCAAACCCTACTAAAAATAGCACTGCTAAAAATAGCATGCACTGGAAATATATATGTGTCGGAAATACTGATATGCGCCAGAAACCCCAACACTGAGTTGCTAAAAATAGCACTTACTATAAATAGCATACTACCAAAAATAGTAAGTGTCTCCAAATGCGTTTTAACCACATTTTGAGCAGCCGTCGTAACTTACTAAAAATAGTAAGTCCGGAAAAGTTACCTGTTTCAGTTGCATATCATACCACTGTGAAGCTCTCTGAAAAACCAGAAGGAATCCAGAATCCAAACTACAAAACTCCAACATGCAAACCCCTGAATCCACAAAAGAATCCTCCAAACAATCGGAAACCCTAATTCTGCATCTGACTAGCCTTTGGGCATCCAGGGATAGGCTAACAGTGTCTGGAAGTGTAGTGCTAAAAATGGGGACATTACAAGATTTGAGTAAAAAAAATCTAAATAATCCATATAAAACCAGTCATCAATTATCTAGATATAGCAGCCACTCAAATAAAGGAATGGTTAAGCAAGTAAATTTAAGCATTGTGAAGGATTGTTGTTTCTTTTTGCTTATTATAGCAGGGGTGGGAGAGGGGCGGTTAGAACATTTAAAAATTACATAGTTAAGGCAGCTCCATTAATGGAGGGCCTACTTACAAAACTAGGGAGAAGATAACAAAAACCACCCTAGAGCTACACAATAGTAAACTTATGTACAAAATATTATCACAAGATTATAAACCATCACTAGTTAACCTTGCAACCCTAGACCATTATTGTCATTGTTGTCAGAGGAGGCATCATAAATTGCAAATGCCCAATCAATCCCCTCAGATAGAGCCACATCAATAGCAAATTTTAGAAAGGCTAAGCCCCACTTTGCTTGGTGTTTGCGAAGTACGTTGCTGTGGCTCACAATAGAGAAAACAAAAAAATTCCACTAACTAGAGGTATCAATGCCGAGAGTAGGCCAAAGGCAACTTCCAATAGGAAAACCAACACTAGTCATTATATTGTCCAACACCATATCCAATCCCATTCTCCAACACAATTGACCAGAGCCACTATGACTGGCCTAACCACCTCGTATGGCTCCCTAGCCTCCAACAACATGACAATGAATACAAAGGAGATATCAGTGTTGACATGATATCCGTGCATTGTGGAGAGAAACAATTCACCCAACACCATCTTGACAACTTGCACCATGATCATTGCATTAACTTTAAACATTTTCTTCAGGTGAAGATTGAAGATCCCCCCAAGAAAGGGAATTTACCTTGATTTTATCCCAAGCATTTTATATTTTTTTAATTCTAAATTTTTCCCTTGCAAAATTTTAAATGTGTAATTTCTTGGATTTTCTCACAAGAAAAAACTGAGTCAAAACTCATTAAATATTTTTATTTTTAATTTTTTTTCGTATTCTCTTTTGTTAGTGAATCCTATCTCCTACAACGAGTCTCCAAGCTCCTCCTACCTTGCTCAATTTCACCTTAATATATGTTTTCTCATAGTGATATTATATTTATAGTAAATATAGAGTAAATAAAAAAATAAAGTGTTCAATTATAGAATTTTCATAAACTTACCTTAAATAACTTCAACTTTGAGGATCCAAAAAAAAAACTTCGAGGACTTCAAGATGACTTGTGATATATGATGATTTCTCATGGACATTTTAATCTCCTAAACCTCAATGTGCAATTTTTTGATCCACTCTATCTCTAGACCAAGCTTCATCAGCACCAAGTTGAGTGGGTGTCCAAAAAATGTACCCATATCTTGTTGGAAATATTGTTATCATTGATGTGTAATGTCCCCGTTTTAGCTGACACTGTTTGTCGAGGAGTGAGCCTATTATTTCGATCCTCGTAGGCTGACAGGAGTGTGCAGAGGATCATCTGAGGCAGTTACTCAGTGTTTGGTAGCTCCAGTATTGCAGTTGTTTCAGGTTGGGCCTTCGCAGAATCTTCCATAGTGCATTTTCAGAAACTTTCTATTTTTAGAAAGTTAGGTCAGGCGGAAGCTGCTATTTTGGGCAGGGCACCTGGTTCAACTATTTAGCTCAGAGTCGACCCAGTTTTGCAGTTTGGTGATCAGACGGAGAAATAAGGAGTATTTAATGATTTATTAAATATTTAATATTTTGACTTTATATTAAAGTCACTTTATTAATATATTTAAATATTAATGATTAAATGATATATTATAAAGTATTTTAATACTTTATAATAAAGTGATTTATTTTGACATAATGAATAAATATTATTCATTAAATAAGGCGTCGTTTAATTATTATTATTTCTCTTAAGTTAAAAAGGGCGAATTAATCATTTTTTTTATTAAATGATTATTAAAAGGAGATTGGGTCGAATTTCTCAAAGGCAATATATATATTCAGAAGGGACAAATCGAACCATTATGAAATGTTATTCTAATTTGTCTTTTTGCTTTGAGCATTGGAGTTTGCAAACCTTAGGGTTTCTGGCAGACAGACGTTTTTGGAGAACGAAAACTCTTCAGGAATCAGGCAGACTGAGACTGTGAAATACCAGTTTAAGCTTGCACTTGGTGATTTCACACAGAGATCATAGATTGGATTTATTGAGCTATTTATTTAGAGATTTACAGAGTTATTCATCTGGCAGTAAGGGCGACTTTACCAGGGAACTTAATTCAGAGATCTGGCATTTATTACTTTGAGCCGTACTGCATTTATTGTGCTGCTGTACCAGGCCATACATGTCTGCAAAAGGCCGTACTTTTCATTTCTCTGGAGAAATGCCTTCATTCTTCAGACTTGGTGGATTGGAACTAGGGCGCCTTGGTTTACTGGGGATTTTGCATTGATTTTCGAGCTTGGAGATTCTTCTATTTATTCTGGCCGTACCATTTTTTCATTTGCTGCAGCCGCCATCAGGTTCCACAATAAAAATTATTGTATTTCATTGTTTTGTTCAGATTTTGTTATTGTTAGCTCTGGAAAATTGAAATAAAAGAAACGCCTTTATATTCTGGACATTTTCCACGCATTTCCTTGAGCATATGAATTTTTATGAATTTTTCTAGCATTTATTATAGAAATCGCAGCTTTCTTGATTTTGTCAAAAACCACCAAAAAAACACAAAAATTACAAAATTTGCAAAAACCAAAACAAATCAGTAGGGTTTCCGGGTTGAGAACCACCAGGGTTCTTACAGTGGTATCAGAGCACAGATCTCCTGCCATCCTGTGCTTTTTCAGAATACAGTGTGCTTTTAGTGCTTTTTCATGAACAAAGATACCATTCACTACATTAAAGGTGTAGGGACAGGCAAAGACGAGGATTGGACAGGTCCACCGATTCCTGAGGGTGAGACAGTGTCAGGAATCTTAGGCATTCACAGATCGAGCTCCAACAGCAGTGAAAACAGTGTTGCAACCATAATGGCAGATCGTGCGAATCCTACAGAGACAGTTAGGGATACAGGGAAGGCACATGCAGAGGGCGACATTACTGATGAGGAGTTTAGACGCCGGCATGATAACATGATGGACATGATGTCCCAGTTGATGGGTACCATTAGACAGTATACGCCCACACAGCCACACTACATACAGATTGGACAGACGAGCGGGACTACACCAGTGGACCAGCCATTAGCATCAGTACCACGGCAGCCGTCACCGATCTATCAGGAGCGTAGGCCAGGTCAGCCCACTTTCTTACCTAGAGAGACTCCACCTCAGACTCCGGGGGCAGAGCATCAGGGGCAGCATCAGGAGTTTCAGCCACATAATGGCATGTCACAAGTAATTTGACGTAGGATCACATGGTGAGTACATGTCACTAGCACCGAGATCCGCACTTACGCTTCATGAGTTTATAGGACGCTTATAAAACCTAGGAGGAGGAGGTAGATTTTGATCAAGAGACCCTCAAAGATCACACTACTACCATTGTGAACAGACTTGCATGATGTCAAGCAGCGATTGGCCTGCCATTTTTTGATGGGTCTGATAAGACATCAGCAAGGTCTTGGGTCCAAAAATTGGACAACTATCTTTCATTGAGGCCTATGCAGGAGGACGAGGCCATAAAATTTGCTACTTTACATCTTGACGGAGTAGCGCATGATTGGTGGCACCACGGCATGTATACGCTAGGCCATCATGCAGTCAATACCTACCAGGAATTCACCAGCAGGCTCATAGAGCGATTTGATAAAAAGGATCCAGAACTTTATTTCAGGGAGCTAGCTCAGCTCAGGCAGACAGGTAGCTTGGATTCGTACATTGGTGAGTTTCAGAGAGTTGCAGTTATGGTGACTGGCATTTCAGAACGGAGACTCATTATACTCTTCGTTGAGGGCTTGACAGAACCCATGAGAGGTTGGGTTAAGGCTTTTGACCCTCCTACTCTTCAGGAGGCGATGCGGAAGGCAAGGAGTATGGAGCTTGCTGCTCCGAAGAAACAATTTCAGCCTAAGACAAACAACTTGCCTGTGGAGGAGAGTCATACACCAGTTGCAGAACCAAAAAGGAAACCAGTTGCAAGAATTGATGATGCAACTCGGGATGAATTGAGAAAGAAACAACTTTGTTATTGGTGCAAAGAACCCTACAGCAAGGAGCATGATTGTCCTTTGAGACCGAAGGGCAGAGCCAACCGCGCCATGTGGGTTTACTATGATGATGACGAGTCTGATGATTCAGACCAGCAGGTTGT
Source organism: Sequoia sempervirens (assembly GCA_007258455.2). NCBI lineage: Eukaryota > Viridiplantae > Streptophyta > Pinopsida > Cupressales > Cupressaceae > Sequoia > Sequoia sempervirens. The sequence continues at coordinate 11,774 of VDFB02248186.1, read as the reverse complement.
TTCAGAACATGCAGAGGCCGGGAATGCCTCTATGGAGTTTGGGCCCGATGCCAACTTATCCCCGTTGGTATTATCTACTAGTGTACGGGATGACTCATTCAGGTTCAGGGGATTAGTGGAAGGACAGCGATGTATTGCTATGCTCGACACTGGAGCCACACACAATTTCATTGATGAGAGCTTCGTCAGCAGATGTAGACTCCAGACAGAGGATTTCGCTGGATTTAGAGTTCGGGTGGCAGATGGATATACACTCACTTGCACTCGACGGATTTGTAATCTCACTCTCATGCTGACTGATTATGAGTTGCAGGCAGACTTTTATGTAGTCAACCTGGGTGGGATGGATTTCGTGCTGGGTATGAGATGGCTGCAGGACATTAGTGTGTTCACCCTCAACTTGCCTAAAATGGAGATGAGATTTGAGGTACAGGGCAAGAAATATGTGTTGAGGGGGATTACAGATGGCAGCCTTCATTCTATCTCTCTCGTTAGTGGGAAGAGCGAGAAGGTAGAGAAGGATTTTGTGCCGACCAGGCAGGGTTATGCTCAGTACCCGGGGGGTTCTGAGACAGTCGTTTGGGATCAGCCTAGTGGTTTGGGTCCGTTTGTGACCAATCCATTGTTTGAGATGAATGTTATATCTTCATACGACAATCCACTCTTTGAGTTTGATATGGGTCACTCTCCTGATCCTGGTCTTGAGAAGAAGGTTGATAGCGTTTGGGATCCTACTAGTGCACTGGGATTTCAGACTTAGCTCACGGAGGAGTATCATAGTGTGTATATGGTGCAGAGTGCATATGGTTACGTGATTGACCCGCATGTACACAATTTGTTTCAGTGCACAGTTCTAGTATGCACGTGCTTGATATGTTGGATGGCAGTATATCTCGTGCAGTTTTAGGGGGTAAGTGTTGCTTGCAGTTTGACTTGCCTCCTTCTGAGTTTCTTGATCCTATGCCGGACCGCACTGAGGTTAATAGGGAATGGTATTCTATTCTTGCTGATCAGTTGTGGGAGTTACAGGAGCCAGTTGTGGCAAGCAGGAACATTGTCCGGTACTATCCTTGGGATCCCTAGGAGGTAGTGCGGTGCATCGTGTTTCGCGAGATTGCTTGAGGACAATTTACAGGAGGGCCGGTGTAATGTCCCGTTTTTGGCTGCTTTGTTTGTAGAGGTGACTATTATTTGTCCTGTAGGAGGAAGTGAACTACCATTTAAGTCTCAAACGGTGGCAAGGAGGATGTCGGCAATTACTGGTGTTTGTGGCTCAGTGTGCAGTTCTGAGGTTGGGCATGGCGAGTATTTCGGGAAATTTTTGAAACTTTCTATTTTTAGAAATTCCTGGGTGGCTATTTTAGGCGGGGCACACGGTTTAATATTTTGGCGAGTTGACCGGTTTTCTGCGGTTGGTATTGTCAGACGGAGAAATAAGGAGTATTTAATGATTTATTAAATATTTAATATTTTGACTTTATATTAAAGTCGCACGGCCAATATATTTAAAATATTAATGATTAAATGATATATTATAAAGTATTTTAATACTTTATAATAAAGTGATTTATTTTGACATAATGAATAAATATTATTCATTAAATAAGGCGTCGTTTAATTATTATTATTTCTCCTAAGTTAAAAAGGGCGAATTAATCATTTTTTTATTAAATGATTATTAAAAGGAGATTGGGTCGAATTTCTCAAAGGCAATATATATATTCAGAAGGGACAAATTGAACCATTATGAAATGTTATTCTAATTTGTCTTTTTGCTCTGAGCATTGGAGTTTGCAAACCTTAGGGTTTCTGGTAGACAAAGCGTTTCTAGAGAACGAAACCTCTTCAGAGATTTGGCAGACTGAGGCTGTGCAATACCAGCTGAAGCTTGCAACTTGGTGACTTCATTCAGAAGCTGCAGTTGAGCACATTGAGTTGATTTCAGACAGGATATTCAGAGAACTTCATCAGATAATAAAGGCGACCTATCAGAGGTTTATTTTGCAGAGATCTGGCAACTTTCAGCTGGCCGTACCTTATTCTTTATTGTTGTTACAGCAGGCCGTACTTTATGTACTTGCAGGCCGTACCTCTCTCTTCCAGGAAGTTACTCATTTATTATTCATTCTTTGGCAGAGGGTTTTCAGAGCGCCTTGAATACTTGGAGGCTTGCAACGTTTTCTGAGAATAGAGATTCTTAATTCCTTTGAGCCGTACTTTATTATTTATTACTGCTGGTACAGGCCGTACCAGTGCAGCAAAGTCGTACTTTCTCATTGGAAGTGATAACGCCTTAGATCCTTGGCTTCTGACAGTGGCAATTGGTGCGCTTGGGGTTTCTGAAGGTTTTTCAGGTGCCTGTGCTGAGAGATTCCATCTAGCCACACATTCTTCATCCATTCATCTGGCGCCTGTAAGAAGGAAATCAGGTTTTTCATGTAATAAATTCTTATTTAATTCATATATTGTTATTTGCCTTTGTAAACGCTTTGGAAGTGAAATATAAGGATGTGCCTACCTTCTCTGATCATTTTTAAAGCTTATTTGGAGATTATTTATTGATTATGAATTTATTATCAATTTTAGAGAGAAATCGCAGTTTTTCATGTTAATGCAAAAACCCACAAAAACACAGAAAAACACAAAAATTGCAAAAACAATATTTCCAGCTAGGGTTTCAGGGTTGAGAACCACCAGGGTTCTTAATTTTTTATACATGCTTTGTCGTTATTTTGAATGCTGTACATTTCTAGTAATGGTTTTGCCAGGAATGACTCTATAAGGTCATGGACAGCCTGTTTTGTAATACAGGGCAGCTTCAATTTTTGCAGAGTGTTCTCTATCCTTTATAGCTGCATTTATCTTTCATCTCTTGTAGGTTGCAGAAATTTGCAAGACTTTATGCTTGCTACTGAGCTTTCCCTATCAGCCGGTTCATGCAGCTGCTTGAATTTATTCAAATAGTCATAATATTGTTGCACACATGGTTCGCTTTTCCTAGTGCTAGATGAACTCTTGATGACATTTTTATCATAGCAGCCTCTTTTTTGGAATGAGAAAAGCTTATCTAACAAAAGTGGTTAGTTTGATGTGAAGCAATTTGAGATATTTTCTAATCTGGCTTGGAGGTTGAAGTATGGTTAGAAAGCTAATTTGTATGGATTTTAGTGAGCGTCATTTGGATTTGTTTGGGGCTTGCAGGGTCTAAATTCAATCCTAAGGGAAAATCAATTTTTAGTTACTGTACGATCTAAGCATTGACTATTGTCTGTGGTGGTTTCAATGGCATGGCCTTGGCTGATGCTGTCAGAGGGATTGTAGCTCAATTTTTTCACATTCCCTGTGCAAACATATAAAAGAGTAGCAAATGCTATTTTAGTAAAACTAGATCCACATCATCACAACAGATTGCACTATTCTGGTGATCATATAAGGCCCAGATCCAAATGGGTTGTGAAATTAAATTCAGTCTTTGTTATCTAGCTTTGTTTGTAGGTTGTGGGTCTCAGTTTGTTGCACTCTGGGCCAGAAGTGTGCACAAGTTGGACAGGATTGCATTTACGATATTGATTGGATCTTGCAAATTAGCATGATCTATTATCTTGTTGGCGTTTCAATTAGCACCTCTGGAATGTGGATTAGGAACGGACAGCTATGCACAGTTAGACTGCTCTTCAAATGAGAAGGGGAAGCTCCTTCTTCATTGATTATGCTTAAAAATAAATACTAAACTACTGCCAATCTTTTTTATTTCTCAGCTGAGAGCACAAGGTTATAAAACACTTTGTGTTGCAGCTAAGGTTTTCTCCGGTTTCGTAACTTCGAACTACAAGTAAGCCTATTCTAATAACGCTTCTAATAACTCAAGTAAATTCAAAGCCTAAGAATTAGAAGTAAACAAGGAATGATTGATTTGACACAAAAGCTTAAATAAACTCGCTTCCAAAACACACTCGAAGACTCATTGTACTTATTAGATGCAAGTTGAAATAAAGATTACAAAAGCAAAACATAAGACAAAGTACTAAAATAGATTGAAATAGTACATCAAAGCAAGATAGGCATGAGATTTCCTTTCTCAATTTTATAACAGCAAATACACTTTTGGGACAGCAGATTATAGCAAAGTAGGCTTACAATATGCGATCAAACTAGATTACACTTGAAACAAAAGTGAACAGACACTAAATAACAAAGTTTGCGGGAAAAATAGGCTCAGCAATTTATTATCACAACAACGGTTAAAAATAAATGGGCAAGGGTGCCCTTATTTATACACAAACAAGGAGTAGGGAACCCTAAAATCTCCTTGTTTTTAACAACTAGTCTTGCCAACATGCAAGCTTTGTTTCTAAGACTAAACAAAAGATAACTAACAACTAACTAACTGCTAACATTAGTTAACTGAAAAAGCTCCAACTATACATTGATATTTCTAAGGAATAGATATGCATGAATGAGAACAGCCAGTTTAACTTGGAAAAGGCATCAATTTAACTACTGCCTTTACTTGAGTTCTATTCCTAGAAATCTTTGCATGCTCCAACTGGTAGTTCACTCATTGATAACTTGGGAAATCATATCTTCCAAAAAGCCGTTAACTGCCTCTTCATCAGGAACATTGATACTATCCAAAACAATATACTATTTTTCTAATATCTCTTCACCATCTACGATCAGACTTAGGAATTCTTTTGTTTCTTCAACTACTTTATCAAATTTTGTTGACATTGTGACAACATGATTCATCTTGCAGGCAACAGGATCACCATTAAAACTGCCACGGACAAGGTTCTGAAACTCTATTTGTACTTCATCGAGATCAAAGTAAGTGCCATCTTCGTGTCGATATTGACAAGGGATCTACGACACAAACGTGCTTACGAACTTGAGAGTATTAGCATCCTTTTGTCTATATCCAACCAATTCTAAAAATATTCCTTCATAGGTTTTTACTTTGAAGAGGTGTTCTCTCCAAGCAAAAGCTTCTTGTGTTCTTCTGTAATGACTGAATCATAACCCGTCCTCAAGTCAGCAATAACGATCTCATCTCTTGGTTTCCTTTCTACTATATTCTACCCAAACTCCTGAATCCCTGAGCGAAGATCATGGGTGTTATACCTCAATTGGTACATTTCTGCAAGTATAAATTTGCCCCTAGTGATGAATTTTTCTATACAATCTCTCATATGTTTTTCGTATATGACCAACTAACTCAACTGATGTTGATCTGCAGGTGACTCCAAAATTTGTGGAAGCAACAAGGTGGCTCTTGAAGTACCATGAAGGAGATTGGAAATATACTTCCGCAGTTGTCGAACCTCAGCCTTGAGGGCTGCCTTATCTTCTCCATCCTTGAGCACTTGTTCCTTCAAATTATCAGTTGCAACCTCAAAGAGATTCACATCAATATGCAGGGTGCTTCTTCCGAGATTGGCTTTGACAACTTTAAAGTCATCAATTTCAACCTCATCAACATTCTTGTCCTCCGGAGGTGTGGCAAACTCAAGGATAATCTCACCTTCAGAATTCTTCTCCATATGAACTTGCTTCTTAAGTTTCTTCTTTGTTGTGTCTTGGTAGACGCTATCAAGTTTTGCAAAGTTCAACTGATATGAAGGCTTCCTCTTCTTCCTACCTAGCAGATTTTCAAGCCAAGATGAGGAGTCTCTACTAACTTCTTTGGGAGGATCGATTCCAACTCAAACAACTCTTGATGGATCAGTAGTGTTGAGATGTTGCAAATTGGTTAATCGCCTTCTGAATCTATATGAATAGGATAAGGCTTCAGTGACAGCGGAAGAATAGGACATGAAGGCATGGCTTCAACTTGTGGTGATGACTCAACTGGAACTTCTAGTGCATCTACTAATTGTTTCTGTTGATTCATTTTTTCTTTTAAGCTCTTCATCATTCTACTAATCTTTGTAGCATCTTCAAACTCATCTTCACAGTTAGTCCAGAAATCTTCAACTGTAGGCACATGTGTATGATTCTGACCAAGACGAGCTGCGAAGACACCACAAGGATCATAATAACGTCTCTCCTTGAAAAGATTGAGAGCAAAACTTGACATTTCATCACTCATCAACTTAGCATCAACTGTTGATCCACATCTATATATGCTCATCTCAAAAGGGAAACTCAATGCAGGCTTGCATCTGTTATGCAAAAATGTGTGCACTTCATGTACTTGCCTTAGAAATTCAATGAACACGACTTCATCTACTGGATATCTAGGTGGCATGACTGGATCACCTAAGAAGTCATATACTCTTATGTAGGAGAACGTGGGGAATTGGATAAACCAATTAGCCCAATCCGCCATTGCCAATCTGGCATCTGCTGAAATCCGTATATGCAACTCATTATCAAGATCTCGGACTGTATGCATTAGGAATAGATCATTCACACGCTTGTAATGCTGCTTAGATTTTGAAAACTCTAGCTGTGGGTAATGATCATACACATGCTGAACACCCAAAGTTCTGACATTCAAACCTCTAAACTTGCCTTGAAAGGCCATTAGATATACGAGGTAGGATATCATGTGAAATTCATGGGCCTTGAAGAACTATGTCATCTGATGGTGGAGACAATCACTGATCAACGATGGCCAGTCATAGTGTTCTGCTCTGTTAGCAATTTGAGAAATGATGTAAAACATCCAAGGCTAGAATTTATTGACCTTTGCTTAACCTGTGACTCGGCTGAGCAAAGTAATCATGACTCCAAATTCTTCCTTGAACTCACTACGCCCAACATTCCTTGGAAAAGTATTTTGCTTTTGTTTTAGCCACTTCTAAGCTATTCTTCTCCGACACTTGTCCTTTTGCGCATACCACACCCTTTCACATTCTTCAATAGATATGATGAAGTTTTTCATGCATGGTGGTATTGCAAAACACTTCTCAATATTTTTCGGCCTGAGGCTACAAATAATACGCCCATCTACTGCTATGATTTCTCATGAAGTTGGATTGTAATGCTTGACACAAGCAATTACAAATCAAGGCTTTGCACCGATATGGGGATAGAAGCTGCTGCGAGCAACCCAGAATGATCAAGATTCTTGACTGCAATGTTTCCTGCAACTTCCAAAGCAAGCAAATCAACAACTGGAAACACATAATGCAAGTCGATTTCAAATGTTCTTAGGAAATCATGGAGCAACATTGATTTCATCCTGATTTTTGTTGGAGAGTTACTGTATGTCAAAAAACTTGACTTTTGACTGTAAACACGCCTATGTTCGAAAAAGTTCTGCACAAGAGCTAAAAATAGATCACTAATTTTTCTTTAGAAAAAAGGGAGATTTCCGAAAAAAAGCTAAGGTCTGGGTTTTGTAGACAATCTTATTTTGAAGAGACCCAGTTTGTCATTCTGAAAAATCTGAGTTTTTCCCAAAAAATCAAGATCATGCAAGATTTCCTAAAAAGTAGGGCCAAAAAACTAAGGTCTGGGTTTTGTAGACAATTTCGTTTTGAAGAGACCCAGATCGTCAGATTTTGAAAATTCTAAAGATTTCCCAAACATGCATGATTTCCTAAAAAATAGGGATTGATATGCAAATTTTTAAAATTTTCCAATCTTCAAGAGGAGTGAAAAACAAGTAGACCCAGATCGATGAAACTTGAAAATTTTGACCACCTATTTCTGAAACGTGATGCCCATGCAAAAGCATGCCTCTATGATTCCCAATCTTGAATCCATGAAGAACACTAAAAAATTACTTCATTTGAGCCTCCAAATCTTCATAAGAAGAAAATTTTATGTTTCTTCCTCTGAAAGCTAACCTACAAATTATGAAAAATGAATGCTCCAAGCTTTCTTAAATAGGGTTTGGAGATAAAAAGTGTTTTTATGCAAAACCCTATTATTTTGGAGTCTACATGCAAAAATATCTGACTTCGTTTGCATCAAACGGAGAATTCCTCTTTTACAGGGCGGCAAAAGCATGCATGCATGAAGACATTTTCAAAAAAATTCTGAGGCAAGATGTTTTGGGTGCCTTCCTTGAAATAAGGCACCCAACTTCTCCAAAGTTAGATTATTTTTCACAAATTTCAATTTTCACACGCTTCTGCCTCTGTTGAAGCCTGCTTCTGACTTTGATGATCCATCAAATTAGCATTGACGACTGATAATCTCTATTTGACCATGGCAATCTCATCTTTGACCACTATTGAAGTAATCCCCAACTTCGTTTTGACATCTGACGATGTTTGATCATGATTGCGCACCCCAGAAACCGCTAACAAAGGCTAAATCGAAGAAAATATAGACAAGGCGAAAAATGTTCTAAGTGTTCGCAGTAAAGGCACCCTCCTTGAAAAAAGGCGCCCAAGTCTTCCAAACTTAGAAACTTTTTCGAGATTTTCAACTTTTTTGGTTTGTGTGTCTCGGAAATCCAATACCCCCGTTCAGGCATCATTTTTCGCCAACCTGTGAATAACTGAGACTAAAGGTCAATCAATCTGACAAGCCTGATTGAATCTAAGTTGAATGATACCCTCTGCCAGCCTCGAACACTGCATTTGACTAATTTTCCAAGATCCAGAATTGGGTTGATGAAGACGTTTTGACAAATTTTGAACGATCAAAAAATATTCTAAGGCATGAGAATAAAAGGCGCCCTCCTTGAAAAAAGGCGCCTGGCTTTGCCAGAGATAGAATATTTTTCGTGTTTTTCAACTTTTCTTTGATTTTCTCCGTTTTGCATGAAACACCTCTATTTGATCTGCAATTCCCGCCGTCTGATAGGTCCTCTAAATTGGATGATGGATTCGTTGAAGAGCCTAAACATATCTAAGTTGATCTCCTGCTTTTCCCAACCCTAAAACTGCTTTTGACTACATTTGATTGGATCTGAACTAGTCTGGCGGAGGAGATTGCACGTTTTCCGAAAAACGCAAAAAAAATGCTAAGGCATGAAACCCTATAGGTGTGTTCCTTGAAATAAGGTGCCTTTTTCCTCCAGACAGTTTATTTTTTAAGATTTTCAATTTCTCCTCATTTTTCGTTCACCACCTTCGCCGACTGCGAGCCATGTTCACCATTATGCGTGCACGATCTACGGAAGTTGAAAAAATAGCTAAGGCATTGACTGCCAAGCGCCTTCCTTGAAATAAGGTGCCTTTCTTTTCCAATGTTTGAATATTTTTTACAATTTTCAACTATTTTTAGATTTCCCTCCTCCACCATTTCTCATGCATCTTTCGCCGTTCATCAATCTGTGCAGCATTTGAGACCTTGTGACTGACACCTGGCAACTGACCATCCTCCATTGATGACCTTGGAGGTCCTGATTTATCTTTTGAAAAAACAAATAGACCCACCAGAAAAATACTGACCTTTTGACAATTCTGACTGGACCAACCTGATCAGGAAGTATTTTAAACCAATTAAAATCAATTTGAGCCTTGGAAACAAAGATTCTATTTTTAGACATTTTCTAAAAATAGAAATTTCTATTTTTAAAAATTTTGCCAGCATCCATTTGACAGCAAACCCAAAAAACCCTAATTCAAGTCTATTTTTAGAAATTTCTAAAAATAGAAAAAAATATATATTTTTTAAAAAATTTGACTTGACGACAATTTTTACAAAACTTTGACCATTTTTACCAAAATGCCTTAATGAAGCAATAATTTTAATTTTGGGCGTAACATATCTATTTTGATTTATTGCTTTGACGTAGCCTTAGTGGCATCCATGATTATGGACTTATGTTCTTCAGCCTTTTCTTCTTTGGGTGAGCTCCCCTATAGAGCCCTCAATTAACCTATCAACAAAAATTACACGATAGTAATGCTTTTACTTCTTTTGTACTATCATTATGTACAAAAATTATGAAATGTTGTCTATATTAACTCAATCTGATACAATAATGATGTAATTCTATGCACTTAGTTCATGCATGGACCATTAGATTTTTGGTCAGCTATACAGTGCTTGGATTGTCATATTTCCCTGGAATTGCTACATATTAATTGAGACAACTTTGTAAGGGGCATCCAAGGTTACTTTATATTCTGCTTAAATAGATGATATGACTAATATACACCACTTATTGCCAATCCATGACCTTACTCTAGATCCTAGGCTGAAACCATATCCTCAAAAGTAGATTTTCTCTCATCCATTGAACCTGCCCAAACTGAATCTATATAACCACTCAATTTAAAGTTAATATTCTTCTCAAATAGAAAACCAAACTTCAGGGTGCATTTGATATATCTGAGAACTTTTCAAGATGCATTCTAATGCACTTTACCGAATTCAAAAACTTGGATAACATGCCTACAAGAAAGCTAATATTGATCACAGTATGTGTAAGATAATCAAACTAACAATAGGTTCCCAATACCACTTCTCATCAAATATAGGTGATACCTTACCTATAATTAATAATTATACTTGTATCACAAGGATTGAAAGTTTTCAATCTAAATTTCTAAAGAAATTTTGCAGCATACTCTGATTGAGATATATGGATTCTGTCTATTTCTTGTCATACATGAATTCCTTGCCAATAATGCAGCATGCCAGGTCAGTCATTTCAAAATCACTATTTCTTCATCAATAAATTTCAGATTATTACCTGCAGTGATCAAATCATCAACACAGACCACCATGGTAACCATATCTCCATTTTTTACCTTTACATACAAATTTGTTTCTTATTCACTCACTTGAAGCCTCCAGACCATTCTGTATTGATTGATATACCAGAATCAAGGGTTCTTTTAAGCCATCATTTCTTTGCCTTCCACAGCAAACTCCTATGACTGCTTGAAATATAGTTCTAATTGTCATTTAAGAAAAAAAGTGATATCATAAGGCAAGCACTTGTCACAGTATGCGCATGAAAAAAAAAGAAAGAGCCTATTCCTGCTGTTCTGAAAACTGAATGTATTTTTTTTGTTTTTGGGTGTTTTTGAATTTTTTTGGGTTTTTGCATGCAATAATGAAGAATGCAATTTTGAAAGAAATACTTCTAAAACTTTAAATAAATTTTTGAAAGTACAAACTGAAGCAAATAAGTCTCTGAAATGATAGCATATGGAATCATTATTCTTTCCAGTTGATTACAAAGGTAAATCTCTAACATGCATACTGAAGACACAACAAAATATGATATTTAAAAACTTGATTTGCAGCCGCCTGAAAGAGCTTGAAATGTACAGCCAATCAAAAATATCAACTTCTCCCTCTGCCGGAAGATTGCAGATGATTCTAGAGGAATAGGCGCCCCCTTTGGTGAAGTCAGAATGCCAAGAAGTGAGACGTTTTGCCCTAGGAAGAAAGTACGGTCCTGTACTTGAAGGTACGGCCCCAACAGCAACAAATAAGAGATCCGTACGGCTTGAATATGGATGCCAGATGAACACTAAGCCAGCCACTAATGATTTTCTCTTCTCCTGATAATCTTTGGATTTAAACTCTAAACAAAATATCTTCTGAATAAGCTCTGTAATAACTTCTGGATGAAGCTATCTCTCTGATAAGCAATAAATCAGCTGATATGTTCATAGCCTCTGAACTGCAGACACTGAAGATGGCTCGTTCTCCAATGCAGAAGAAAACTGGAACCCTAGGCTCTGTTCTCTGTAGGAAGTAGAAGCAAAAATCGATTTTCCAAATAGCATAATTGTGTTTTCTCCCAAGTGATAACCTTATATTCTTCAAGAGGGTCAACTTCTCTCCAAAAAGCACCATTTAAATAAAAGTTGAATTTCACTTTTAATAATTCCATAGTTTTGGGCGCCCAA
>VDFB02248184.1:0-11101 GCA_007258455.2 Sequoia sempervirens | reverse complement strand
GGGACGGTCGGCCATCCCCCGCGGCTAAAGTGTTTTTAAAATGCAAAAAAACGCACCTGCCTATATGGCATATGTGGGCCCCATTGGTTTTGACTCTTTTATGAGGAGAAAAAGGCCTCTCTAACCTCATTTTATGCATTTGTTTGTTTGAGCAACCAAGGGTTTGAGAGCAAAAGAAGTTGCAGCCATTGAAGGAGAAGGAGCAGCAACTTGAAGGAGGAGAGAAGGTTGAAATTAGTGTTGTTGGGAGTGCAAATCCACCAAAGAGGTATCTATTTCCTTTCCCTATTTTATTTTTTCATTTTTTTTGCAAAATCTCAAGCATACATAGTCTGATTTTTTTTATTTTTTTGCATTTTCAGTCGAAACTTGCATTGTAAATATAAAAAACATGAGCAGTAGTAAGGATGGGAGTTATAGTGAAGTTGAAATGCAAACTAGAAGGGAAAGTGGTGGGGGTGGTGGTAGAGAGCAAAGAAATCCAATCCAATGCCCCCCAACAACCAATACCAAGACCATGGAAGACTATGCAAAACACCCATTAGACAAAAAAAAACCATTCCTTTGATATGCTACACCCGCGGGTGAGAAACAAAAAAATTCAAGGAGGAGTAGGGTGTGGTTTTGCCATGTTTGTGAAAAGGAATTTAGGGGCAGCTACACAAGAGTTAGGTCTCATTTTTTGGGTGGGGTGGGCAATCGAGTTAGAGTGTGTCCTGCATTAACAGATGAACTATTTTTAGAGTGCCAAAAAATTCAAATGGAGTTGGATGGTGGGGTTCAAGGTGTGTCACCTTCTTTCCCAAGTTCACAATCATCTATGCCTACTCCTATTCCTTCCACAGTTGGTAGTAGTGGAGTTGCCTCAAGAGGAAAGAGGAAGGTGAGTGATAGTGGGAAGGCATCTTCAATTGAGTCCATGTTTAATAACCAAGCACGAGAAGCCACTGAATCTTCCATTGCCAAATTCTTTTTTGCCCATGCCATCCCATTTCATGTGGCTCGTTCCTCTTATTTCAAACAAATGGTGAAAGACATAGCCATTGTTGGTCCTTCATTCATACCCCCTGGAGATCATAAGCTATGCACCACCCTCCTAGACAAAGAGTACTCCAAAGTTAATGTGTTAATGGAGGAGATGAGGCAAGCGTGGATGAGGACGGGGTGCTCTATAGTGATGGATGGGTGGACTGATGTTAGACGTCGGCTACTCATCAATCTCATAGTCACATGCCCTGCTGGTTCTTATTTTCTTAGAGTCATAGATTGTTGGGGGAGACGTAAGGATGCAGACTTCCAGCTTTCCATTTTGAAAGATGCCATAGAGGAGGTTGGGGCTGCAAATGTGGTGCAAGTGATCACCGATTCAGCACGTGTGTGCAAATCAGCTGGGTTAATGGGAGGGTTCTTATAGGCACATATTTTGGACCCATGTTGTGTTCATGCATTGAACAATGCATTGAAAGACATAGGGAAGTTGGATTGGGTGAAGCAAACGGTGGCAGAAGCTAGAGATATTCAGATGTTCATTTGCAATCACCACACCTCACTTGCTCTCTTCAGAACATTTTCAAAGGAGTTTCTCAAACCTATTGAGACAAGGTATGCCACTTACTTCATTTTGTTTCACTTTCAATTTGTATTCATAATCTGATTTTGTTTTAAATTTTTATTTTTTAATGAATCATTGAATCAATGAATGTAGATATGCCACATACTTCATCTTGTTGGAGAGGATGCTTGAGGTGCATGAGCCTCTACAAATGATGATGGTCAATGCAGAGTGGACTAGATGGCCTAATGCAAGTTTTGCTCAAGGAAAGACCATCAAACAAAAGATCCTCGATAACGATTGGTGGGCCAATGTGAGTAAGACATTAGATGGCTGATTTTCATATTAAATTTCTGATTTTAATATTTTAATTTTATTGTCCAATGTTCCAACTTTTGAAGTTTCTAACATGTCAATTAACTTGTCAACTAATTATTTTGAATTTTTTGTTTGCATTTTGCAAATATATTTGTTCGTTCATCTCGCCTATTGTAGATGTCATCCGATATGTTAATATAGACTCTTCTAGTCTTGGAGAGATATATGAGACATTTGACAGTATGCTTGGGAAGATCAAGCAAACTATTTCGGCAAAGGACCCCACTTTGGATTTATATGAGCAACACATTAGGCCCATTGTGACGCGGAGGTGGAATACAATGAACACCCCGCTTCATATGGCTGCCTTTACTCTAAATCCAAAATGGTATGCACCAAGGGATGGTAGGGTGCCTCCATGTGATACCGAGAGGTTTAAGATGGCTCACATGCCATTGAAAAGATTTATCCCAGAGAAGGCTTTCACTACTTTCGACATAATTCTCAGACTTTGTAAAATCTTAATGGCCTCAAATTTGGAGTAAATCCATTGGGAAGCAGGGTTGGATAGAGCTATATTAGCTCAATCAAACCCTATTGGATGGTGGACCTATCATGGGAGGGATACACCACAGTTGAAGACACTTGCTACTCGCCTTCTTGCACAGGTTGCCAGTCCCTCTGCTATAGAGAGGAATTGGTCCATGTATAGCTTTATCCACTCCCTCAAGAGGAATAGACATACCTCTAGACGAGCGGAGAAGCTAGTGGCCGTTCATAGTGCTCTTCGGCTTCAGGATCTATAGACTCCAGAGTATCGATAGAATCTAACTCTACGGTGGGACATTGATCCCGAGGATGTGGCCCAGGTGGATGAGGAGACAACTGAGGGTTTGGTTGGGGTTCCGTTGGTTGAGGAGGAGCATCACAGTGGCAGTGACTCAAAGGATGACTCTGATTTTGATGTGGTTATGAGAGATGATTAGGGGCAGCAGTGCTCTTTGTTTATTTTGTATTCATTATTGACATACGATATTGTATTTTGATTTTCATAGCAAACTTTAAAACTATATGGCAGCAATGTAGCCTTTGGGCATTTTGATATAAGTTTATAAATTATAACTTGGAGATTGTTTCATGATTCGTGTATGTTAATTTTGAATGCGTATTGAGTATTGGCATAATGTTTAACACAAATGTTATATGTTAATGTTCTATAATGTATATTATGCATGCCTTATCCATTTTATCATATGAATATTTAAAATTTCCCTATATTTTTTAAATTTTCCATATATTTTTATATAGTCGTCGCTGCTATCTCCAAATTTGGCCTCAAAAATCGGAAACTTGGGGACTCGTCCCGCCGTCCCCTGTCATCCCCATCTCAGAAACTTGGGGTAGCCCTGTTCATTACTTAATTTCCTCCTGACTAGTATGAATGACTATGGTGCAGAGAGAGCACTTAGTGAGAGGGGTGCCAAGATCACCATAAAGGGAAACAACAAGATGAACATTTTCAAATCTATCGAACTAAAATTTATGCAGTTATAGACATATTCATATGTTATCTTAATCCCTACTTAGTGAGAGGGGTGCCAAGATCACCATCAAGGGAAACAACAAGATGAACATTTTCAAATCTATCAAACCAAAATTTATGCAATTATAGACATATTCATATGTTATCTTAATGCATGTCAGGGATGCATCTAGCTTAGAGCCAAAATAAAAGATAAAATTGAAGTTCATTTTAATCCGGAGCACAAGAACTTGATGTCATTAGTATCCTACTTACATATCATGTCACTATAAATAAAAGGATAGACCTACGAGCTATATTTCACTAGATTTTAAATCATTCAATGATCCAACAGAACCATAAACCATTCATGTGTATTACATCATGCAAGTAAAGTTGGGTTTTTAACTTTGATATGCTTTTAGGTGTAGAGGAAGCTTCTCAATGCTCTGTTGTACATCATTGAATACCCCTTGCAATATCCCCTTGGAGAGAGTGACATCCCATCCAAATGCTACCATTACATTTCACATCCACTCCAAATATGTTTCAATCTCTCCTTTTTTCAAAACTCATCAATTAAATTACTAATCTAATTCACACTTTTAAAAGGGTCCTTCTTGTAATGCTACTTTTCTCCAAGTATAAAATTGGATAATTTTTATATATATTTGGCAGGGGATTTATTTGTGTTAGTATTAAGTTTAAAGATTATAAATTATTTCTATAAATTAGATACAAATGCACAAAAAAATGCTAATTAATCAATGTTATCTAGTTTAAGATTTAAGCACATAAAAACATCATCAATCACACATAATTTGGCATTCAACAATATAGATATGATTAAAAGAGAATAAATAACATCATTAAAGAATTCAATTCAATCGACTCCGTCTCATTTATAAAAATTATCCTAGGAATTGAGTTTAGTAATTATTTGAATCATAGGTCTTGGAAAGATCATTCTCACCCTAGGAAGATGTCAGTGGTATTGGATTTCGCTATGGGACACTCTAGGAGGAAACAGTTCCTTTTAGAACACAATGCACCATAGCACTTTACACAAGTGCTAGTGCAATAGATCAATGCCCATCACAAGTGCACCACATGCTATAGAGTAATTACTCATCATGTATACAAAATGCTCCAAAGTAATTACTCAACATGTATACAACATGCTCTAAAGTAATTGCTCAACATGTTGATGCAATCAACAATTGAGAATCCACAGGATTGTCAATTGTTGCAGCAAGTTCACTTCTCTATTTTAAAAACACATAAATGGAGAACACAAGAAATATGAAATCTGAAATATTATCCATTCTAGAATGCTTGCAACGATAATGTCTTACAAAAGCTTCCACATTCTCCAACTATGTCAATCCAGCAACACCAACTTATAGACAAACAAAAATCAGATCATTGCTCTCTATGAGCAGCAAAAAAAGCAACAGCAACACACTTCAAATCCTCTCCTCTCCAAAACAATCTCCATCTCCACACCTTCTATGTATCCATTTTCTTGTCCAAAAGCTTCTTTTCCTATTGCAACAAGAAAACCCGTCACTTTCTTTCTATCACTTCTCCCTCATTAGCATGAATCTTCTAAAACGATTTTTGGGTTTTATGCGTCTCCTTTCCAACGTTCCTGAACATTTCGAATTTTTTCATTTCATTACGTTATGAGAAAGTTATGCCCAATTTATTGAGACTAGATCTCACAGTTACAACCCAAACAATCTTCCTCTCCCCAAAATGCCATTCAAACCTCGGCCTCCTCCATTCTGAAGTGGTAATTCATGCAATTGGCCTCTTCAATGTTTTTGCCAGGAATATTCTAGAAATTTACCCAAAATGACCTCCATTATCTTATTCCAGCACCTCCACTCCTAGGCGCCAAGCACTACCTACAATGATTAATTTCTCCACTCTTCTTTATTCCAAAGAGTTACAAATAAATAAATAAAATCAATTTACACAATCCTGGGCAAGGGACTTTGGCAACCAAGCATAATTTTTAATTTGCAACATTTGCAACAACATTACAATTTAACTTCAAAGCATATTATTGAATTATGAAAAGGGGTCCCATATGAAAGAGCTGAAGATGAGAGGGGGCAAAAAACTAACATATCTGCAAAACCAACAACACGCCAAAAATCAAGAAAATAAAATATATTTCTTTTTGGGTGCGCAGGATTGCTTGGTACCACTGGATGCTCCTACAACAAACACCCAGGGTAAGTGAAATGTTCCATGAGTTGAAAGCTCATGAACATTTGAAGACCATATGTTTGTTTTGGATCCACTGTTCTTCCTTATTCTTTTGAAATTTCCTCTTTCTCTTCTTCCAACATCTTGCCAGAACATTCACCATCCTCCTCCAAAGAATCCTTCCTTCTCTCTTCTCCTTTTTCGTGTGTCTTGTCCCATCACAAACTGACCACCTCCACCAAATCTCACTTGTGGCACCCTCTATAGCTTCTACATATAAATATGCTACATCCACACATCAATCTACAACTACATAATCTCTCTTTCTATCTTCTTGCACTAACTCCTTATGCAAATTCACATCAACTTTTTCATCACACAATGTAGAAAAATCAAAATTTACCTCTTCATCAATCTAATGCTTCATATCCACCAACATGTCTTCATTATACAATTTCTCTACTGCTGCAACTTCTACCTCATCATCATTAGTTGCAGTTTCTTTATCCTTTGTATCTATCTTCATCTCCTCAAATTTAAATCTCCTCTTAACCACCTATCTATTCTTTCCATCTCCTTTATCAATAGGAGATTCTCTTCTTTTTTGCCAAGTTCTTATCAAATTTTGGTCTCTTAGCATGGAAATATCCTTCTTCATTATCACTATCTGTTGTAGCCTTGTTGTGCTTTTCAACCTCTACCACCATCTCATGCTTGTTCTCCTCTAAGTCTTCCAAAAAAGACAGAAAGTGATTGACTTTACGATTCTGAGAGCGAGCAGACGCGATGCTATGATTCGCGATTTACGATCTCCGATTTATTTCTTATCGATTTATCTCATCGGATTTCATTTAATAGACGATTGTCCGGATTTTTCAACTTTATACCTTTAATTTATCTCATGGACTCCATTCCTGACTTATTAGGGACCACTTTTTTGCCTTTATAATTCAGATTCTATCGATCCTTGGATTTCAATTGCTCGTGGACTCCTTTGCACACCTCGGCAATTAATTCTCAAGCTTTTGAACAACTCTACCACACTTCCTCTATCCACCCACCAGTCCTAGCATAAGTTGTCTCACGTTCGGCGATCTACTTATGCACTCAAAACCTCTGGCTCTGATACCATTTGATGCAGTCAACAATTGAGAATCTACAAGATTGTCAATTGTTGCAGCAAGATCACTTCTGAAATATGAGCCATTCTAAAATGCTTGCATCAATAATGTCTTCAAAAGCTTCCACATTCTCCAACTATGTCAATCCAGCAACACCAACTTACAGACAAACAAAAATCAAATCATTGCTCTCTATGAGCAGCAAAAAAAGCAACAACAACACACTTCAAGTCCTCTCCTCTCCAAAACAATCTCCATCTCCACACCTTCTATGTATCTATTTTCCTGTCCAAAAGCTTCTTTTCATATTGCAACAAGAAAACCTGTCACTTTCTTCCTATCACTTCTCCCTCATTAGCACGAATCTTCTAAAACTATTTCTGGGTTTCATGCGTCTCCTTTCCAGCTTTCCAAAACATTTCGATTTTTTCATTTCGTTACGATATGAGAAAGTTATGCCCAATTTACTAAGACTGGGTTTCACAGTTACGACCCAAACAACTTCCTCTCCCCAAAATGCCATTCAAACCTCTGCCTCCTCCATTTTGGCGTGGTAATTCATGCAATTGGCCTCTTCAATGTTTTTGTCAAGAAAATTCCAAAATTTTACCCAAAATGACCTCCATTATCTTATTCTAGCACCTCCACTCTCAAGCGCCAAGCACTTCCTGCAATGATTAATTTCTCCACTCTTCTTTATTCCTAGGAGTTACAAATAAACAAAAAAAAATCAATTTACACAATCCTGGGCATGGGACTTTGGCTCTCGAGCATAATTTTTAATTTGCAACATTTGCAACAACATTACAATTTAATTTCAAAGCATATTATTGATTTATGAAAATGGGTCCCATATGAAAGAGCTGAAGACGAGAGGGAGCAAAAGGTCACCGCCAAAAATCAAGAAAATAAAATAAATTTCTTTTTGGGTGTGCTGGATTGCTTGGTACCCCTAGATGCTCCTACATCACATGTATACAACATGCTTCATAATAACTACTCAACATGCACAACCTTGGCCAAGACAATCTCAAGTGCACTTTGTACCCCGAGTTGGACACAATTTGTGTGTCCCCTTCTCCAATGCCCAAAGCTCACCAAACCACTTTCTTTTTCCTTGAATTTTCTCCATCCTTGAATATTCTCCATTCTTGAATGTTCTCCATTCCTTTCCAAGTCTCACATAAATGCTTTATATAAGCCTTAAGGTGTGGTTTCCAAACCATCACACTCTTTCACAAAGGTTTCCTTTTAATAATTATTTAAATTTATTTTCCCCTTTTCAAAGAGTTTTTATACATATTCTTTATTAATCTCTCTTTTAACCAAAGGATCATCATAATATCCTTTATTTTTCTATCTCCCTTTTAATTCTAAAGGGTTATTTCATAGTTTTCTCTTCTCTTGGGGAAAAAGTCACATAACACTTCTTGTATAAATTGCATGTGTGACATTATATCTTATCGCTTTGGGAGTCCACTAATAAAGATATAATGCCACAATTTATTAAATAATTAAAACTACATCAAGAGTTCCCTAATAAATGACGTAAGCATTAAATGATAATTTTCCACTTGCAAGAACAAGATTGACAAATACCAAGATCTATAAGATCATAAGGTGGTCCACCAAAGCAGCACCTTTACAATATGAGAAAGCCCAAGGGAGGGAACATACAAACTCCACTTAATGAGTGAATACTCACTACCATCAAGCAATACTCACACCGGAGAGGAAAAGAAAGGAAAGCCACATTACAAAACCCAAGTGTAACCAAGGTGGTACCCACGGAACAGCATAAATGGCTTCAAGACATAAAAAGGGCATTGCACCACCTAAGCTATGCTCCAACATTTGCAAGGGCCTAGGTATTTGTTCTACCATATAACCCATGGAATTCACTCTCTATAAACATATACTTTTGAAAAATGACTTATGTATTATAAAGTCCCATTTTGTTAGATGTCCATTGTCTATGTAGTATGTAATTGATGGGTCGAGTCAATAATTAATGAGGTCATGTGACTTGTATGAGAAGCTAGCAGTCATGTAGTGGTTTGTGCTAAAACTTCAAACCTACCCATTTTGTTACAAATCAAGGGTTTATCCTCTCTATGTAATCAATCAATCAATTATTTCATAATAATACAAGTAAATGTGACATTTCACATCATTGGGAGAAACTTTTCTTCCAACATTGTGGATTTGTAGGTGCAATCCAACCTCTTGGGTATGCAAGTGCCTCCAACTTTACTCAATTTGGGTGGCTGTGCTTTCTTGGATTGCAGAATGCTACAAGGCATCTATGGAAACTATTTCTAATGCCTCACTATTAGTAGTGAATATTTTCACTACACAAGAATTTTAATAAATCTCCATTTTATTAGAATTATGTGAATCACATGGTATGTTGAAAGAGAATTATATTCTAATTTTTAGTGACCTCTTTAAATAAATGTAATACTTGCACCTTTGAATGAGGAGTGTGGGGCAAGTAGATTAATGTGAAGCCTGCAAATTCATGAAGAAGTTTCATGTGATTCCTTAAGTAAAAGATCATAAAAGTAGCATAAATCATACTTCCTGAATGTATGCTTAAGTGGGCATGTGTGGTAATGGTGGATAGCATCTCATCCATTAGATATCTTGTTAAATCAATGGTTGTGGATTCCCCTTCATTTTAGAGTGAACTAAAAATATGAGGAAACTACTCACTTGGAAGGGGGGCCTTTGTGAAGAACATTGTCTTCATTATTAGCATTTCTCTCCAAAAGTTGGTCCTAGATCTCTTGATAGAGTTGAGCATATTTTGTGCACGTATAATACTGCTATTGGAGTTCCCATACTTCCTTCTTACCCTCAGCTGCAAGAAAATGCTTCCCATTCACATGATTCTTGTTGAGATTGAGTGTCTCTAGGCATCTGATGTTCACGTTGGGATCCTGAGAACTCCTTGTCACCCTTTACAATAAAAGATGAGTTTATGGTTTTGCATTATCTGTGAGGTGTGTTCTTCTGTATTCTGATTTTTTTTGTTGAGCTTTCCTCTCTCTAATCTAGTGTCACACCTTTATTTTGTATGCGCCCCCTCTGTCCCTTTCCCTTGTGAATGTCAGTGTTGGCTAGGATTGGAATAGATTAGACAAAAGCCAACCTTCTCCAAAGGTTGCTCAGGTGGAGAAGTTGGCCCAGGCTTCCCATCATTGTTACCCAAGTCATTTTCAAGCCTGAACAATTTCTAGCATATCCAGTGGGAATTCATTCTCCAATCTTGCAAAGTTGTTTGCTAGGACTTCACTTTCTAAGGAACCCATCAAAACAGATCTTCACTTTCAAGATTTCAGATGGAAATCTTGAAAAACTACTTTTTGAAGCAAAAAATATGTTGGCAACTGACCCAAGACTACTTTTCTAAAAATTACTTGTCCTCAGCCTACAACTTTGTTGAGTTTTCATGGCAGATTGGCCTTTATTTTGTGTAAATTCATATATCTATGTGAAATCCTTCACTTATGTTATGTTTTGTGAGTAACTTATTATTGGCAACTAAGTTGCCGGTTTTGGTACTGATTTGGGTTCGGGTTCGTGGGTTTGGCTATTTTTTTTGGGTGTTTGGATTCATTCGTACAAGAAACATGTAAAAATCATATATATATATATATATATATGCAGCCTAGAAGCATGAATTAGGATTAGAATATCACAGAGTATCATATAAACAACAAAACCACCATAATCTTGAATGTCATTTAAAACATGCATGATAAATATTCATCATACACTTCAAGTTAAATATTAAAATAATAACATCAAGTTTAACATTTTTAATCATCAAATGGATTTTTTAAATCATCATTATCATTGTCATTATTGACATTAGCTGATATAGGAACATTAGATGAACCACAAGCAGTGCCAATGCCAATGTCATTTGCACTAATAGTGTGCTCATGTTGGTTATCGAACTCCTCAAATGCAATATGGTGGGAAGTGGACGCATCCAAGTCAGTATGCTCTGGCTCTATATCCCACAACTTCATCTCCAATTCCTTGTAGTCATGTTGTTTGTGCGAAAGGAGACGCAAGTTGGAATGCACATATACTAAGTTCTCTACTCTTTATGAGTGCAAGTTATTGCACTTTACTAAGTGGATGAAAGAATATGTGCTCCAATTCCTCTCATATGCAGATGAACTAGCAACCTATTAAGACAAAGTAAACAATTAAAGCTATACATTCTAAAAATAAATTTAAAAATAAAAATAAAAAACTATAAATGAAACTTTAAAAACTAGAAAATGAAAATTTATTAAACTTACTTGTGATGAAATTTTGATTGTGAGGGACTACATATGTTGGAAGTATTGGCCA
>VDFB02248182.1:0-10724 GCA_007258455.2 Sequoia sempervirens | reverse complement strand
GAATTAGATTAGACATTGGAGCAGCAGAGCATTAGAGCTAGATAGTGCAGCATTGTAGAGCATTTTGCATCATTTGGAGAAGAGAGAAAGTTTTCCCTTTGAAAACTTTTGAGGAGATTGTTGTGTAACACATTTTATGATAATAGATCTTTTCATTGATGATGGAATTCGTCTTGTCATGAAATGCTAGCAAGGTTTCTTCTTCCTTTCGTATCCAAGTAGCTTAAATTCATGCAAGTAGCTTACTTTGATATGTGGTGTTTCATTGAGATAGCTTCGCTTTATTCCATACCACTAGCGGCTTGTTGATGATAAGTTCGCCTTGTGTGGTCGACTGGAGATTGTTTTGTGTTTAACTTCGGTTGTGATTTATATGCTTATATGCGTCGTTCTGATGGTGTATGCATGTTAATTCATAATTTGAACATCTTTTGCTATTTCCCTTGAAGATTGCACCGATTTTGCTGAGGCTGTCCGACGGAGGCTAGGTGAAATCCGGTTGAAGTCTATTGAAACGAAGCTCCACATATCCTACATTTAGAGTAGCATATAAATTTCTTAGGCCTTACCCCCCCTTTTACTTTCCGTACATTTCTGATTAGTTTTACGAAAGGAACCACATTGCCAAATCATACACGCAAGAATCCCCTTCTAAATCACATACCCGCGCTAAGCGCAAGAAATCTGAACAATTATGTAAGTCCCCTCGTAAGAACACAGCAATACACATCAACCAAACTGGGTCTATTCGCACTTAAGGAACCTTGGAGTTGAACATGCGAACTTTCTCGCAATCTTAGCGCATGGAATACTTTGATCAAGAGAGAACGGAGTAGCCCCAAAACTATTTTGTTCTGCCGTTTGGTATGGTCACAAAAACCACATCAACAAATCCCAGTGAGGGCGAGGTGCTAACATATGACGAAGTTATTAATTGAAATTGAAACAATTAGGCGGATAACCAGCCATAGGAATTCATACTAACTAATTCTTTCGCTGCGGGGGGCATCCACTTAAGAGTGGGGATTCACCACTTGAGAGTGGATACAAGAGTGATAAAAATTCAATTATCCACACTGGCGGTAAACCATCCAGGGGTACTAATGTGAAATTAAAGAAAGAATTGCAGCAATAGAAGACTGGAACAGTACTAATGTTTACAGTCTTACAATATGGAAAAAGAGCTGCAAATTACATGAAAATTACAATAGATTCAATGTACCATGATACTGGATGATTCCATGTTAGACATCAACAAAAAATGATGAATAAAGGACTGGAGATTCAAACTTAAAGAAGTCTGATGTAAAATAACAATTCTGGAAATGAATAACCAGCAACTGTGAAACCAATTAAATGCTTATAACTTCACCAAATTACCTCTGAATTGAGTGATGTCTTTTGCAGAAGCCTTCTAGGAGGTAGGCACCCAAAAACAGATCACAAAACAGCACCAAAACTCAGCATATAATTCAAGCACGAATTCCAATGCTTTCAAGAATGGTATGGCCCTCCTTGAGGGGCGATTTTGTCATTAAAAATCAGCAACTCAAAACAAAAATCTGAAAACTTGTGGAAGGGGTCGCCCAAAGCATAGAAATCAGATTCTCGAATGCCTAGAACAAAATAAAAATTACTCACAAAGCTGTATACAAATTCGACTTTCAGCTGTGACTGTATCAACAACTTCAAAACTGGAAATTTCATCAAAATCTTCAACTGTTGAGCTCAATCTGCTAGTCTGATTTGAGAAGCAGCAAATGTCCAACTAGGTGTTGTATTTCAAACACGAAATTGGTGAGAGGCTAGGAGGTAAACTTTCCTCGAAGCAAAATATCAATTGTCATTTCGACAGCATAACTTTAGCATAATTTCATGGATGATAAAAGCTGGAACAAAACTTTTGTTTTAAAGAAAAAGAGGTGACTTTTCAAATTCCCAAAACTCCTCCAAGAATGGGACGCCAAAAGTCCCCTTTGAAATATTTTAAAATTCAAAATATTAAATCCTCCTTTAGAATGGTGTCCAGTTCAAGGCACAATAAAACTTTATTAAATATTTAAAATCTCCTTCATGAGGGCATCCCCCTTCATGGCCACCTTTTAAACACAACTTAATGAACAAGGCCAAGGGGTCAACTTGAAATTAAAACATTAATTCCTTGAAATATATTATTTCACCAAATAATGCTTTTTTAAAGCCAAAATCAAACCCAAGCAACTGCTCCAACTGAAAATGACTTACTGAAGTGCTGACAACTGATCACTACCAAAAATAGAATTTACTAAACATAGTAAATTCCAAAAAATGTCAAAAACTACCAAGCGAAGGAAACCCTAATTTCACTTCTGATCAGCCTACGGATTTCTGGAAAATAGGCTATCAGTCATAGAAGAGCATATGGCCAAAATGGGGACATTACATATGCCTCCAAGTATCCCCAAATCACATTTTTGTGTAGGTTGTTGCTCACATTCTTGCCTTGCACACCATACTTGGTCCCTAACCTACGATTTTGGATGGCTAGAGGTGGGATGTTGATGCCTTACAGACTATGTGTTCCTTTCACAACATACTCACACCCTTCCTCTACAAACCAATGCCATGTGCATTTAATTTGAGTTATCTCCCTTGCTGGGTCACTAGAGTAAATGCCACAACCTAGCTCATTTCATTATTTTAATTCATTTTTAATTACTTTTTAATATTTACTCTATTTTCTTTCCTTTGCTTTTAATTTATTTATAACATTGTTTCTAATAGGTTGACAATCCCCTTATTATGGGCCTTATTTTATTTTCCACACCTTAAAATTGATTTAATACAAAAATGTCCATCACCATGATAGTTATTGACACTTAGTCAACAAAGGTTGCAAATCCATCAGGCTACTATTGATGGCTCTTATAGTATGTTTATGGGGAGATGGAAAGTTAATTGACCATCCTTCTAGAGTGAAGTGACTAAATACAAGTTAGAGACACAACTTGCATTCAATGAGGAAATTCACAGTTGGGTGATCTATCTAGGGTGACTCAATCTCCTAGTTACAAAGCAGGGTTAAAAGGCCTAAGGACTATTCTCAAGAAAAGTTGCTAGGTCTGTTTTCGTTGTATCCCTAGCACCTGCAAAACCATTCCAATTCTCATACACACATCACCACAAAACATCAGTTGTTGGTTAGCTCGAAACATAATATATATCCATGTTGTAAACTAAAATGAAATCAATTAATTCATAGCTTTCAATTACTCGAAAATTGTAATAATTAACAATTAAAATGCTAAATCTAAAGCATCAATTGTGAAATCCATACAACATTCAAAATGTTCAACACAATAGTTGTTTCAAAGTTAGGATTTCCACCTTAGTCCAAATTACATCAGCACATTAGGCCCTTAACACAAAAAGAAAGTATAGAGTTTGCAGGGATGTTACAACATGTTGCTACTTGTTGTTTAGAGCCTATGCTATTTCAAATTGATAGAAAAAGTAATTATGAAGTTATGGCAGGGCTTTATGAAAGCCATTGAAAGGTTTGAACCAAATCCAACAATATCAAGCCTAATTAGAGACCAGTGTTGGAAAT
Source organism: Sequoia sempervirens (assembly GCA_007258455.2). NCBI lineage: Eukaryota > Viridiplantae > Streptophyta > Pinopsida > Cupressales > Cupressaceae > Sequoia > Sequoia sempervirens. Next base: position 7,135 of record VDFB02248182.1, on the reverse strand, counting down.
ACAAGACATCAAAAGCGATGTTTGGAATGTCAACAACCAAATACGACATGTCACAAATTGATATCATTAGGTGTAGATGGTAAATGGCCTATGGGGCACAAACCCTAAACTACAATACTTCACTATTCAAATGTTGAGTCAAAGAGCAGATTCATCAGCTTGTGAGAGGAACTAGAGCTGCTTTGACCAAGTTCATTCCAAAAAGAGAACAAATTGTTGGCTGAAAGGTCGGGAGATCTTGTTTACCTTCATAGTAATTTACAATTGTGTATAAATAAATCAACAAAAGACTACACCTCTTTACAATTCTAACAAATTCCAAAAGGCATAGCAGTTGCAAATGAGCGTGACTTATTTAATGATGAATTGAGTAGTGCATCTAGTGACAATGATATTGCTTTAAGTCAGCTAAGTGCTCTTGATGATTTTCAAAACTTTTTTTAAAGTGTTGAGTCTTGACTCTTGATTTACTTTTTAACAAAAAAAAAAAACATATATTTGCAATTGTGATTTGTGATTTCATATGTTTCTTATGGTTTAACTTTGATAAGTTTATCATGGTTTATAAATGTGACATTTTTTATATAAATTTCAAATATGTTTAGCAATGTCTACTTATATGTACAATTTTGTGGATTTATGTCTTATATTTTTTAATAAAAAAATTCAAATTTATATTAGATAATTTAATTACAATTTTTTTTCAAATTATATCTCATTGTCAAACATAATCGATTTTTTTTTCTATCAAACTCAAACACAAACACGAACTTCAACCTTGTGACAAAATATTTTAGCGATCATGCAGTAGTGTGTAGATATAATGGGTTGGTTCCCACAATTAATGTTGACATACTGGATCAATAATGTTTTATAACGTAGAGAAAAATATTAATTGGTCATTATTGTCAAAAGGTTTACAATCATTTTTACTGGTATAACTTGTGACTATTGCTTCTCAGTTGATACCAAGAAAATTTAATCTGATTATTTGCATTATTTAAATCTTTTCTGCAGTATTCATTTCTTTATTGATTTATTTGATATAATTATTTGATACATTTCAGAGCTATGTGAAACTGACGGGAACCTCGTGGACTTTGATATACTTCATTAGCTATTATGTGATAACAGTTTTGCTCCTCGTTAATCTGGTAAAACAATTTATTTGTATTTAAAATAGATAAATACTTATTTTTTTATGACATGGAGTAGCTATTTTTTTGTCGTTTATTGCAACTTGAAACAAGTTCATTGAGTAGAATGGTGTGCATAACCTCGAACGGGATGATACAATTTCTTTTGCATGATCTGATTGCGTTTGTGCATATTTTAAACTATTCAGTATTGGAATGCAGGTGGTTGCATTTGTATTGGAGGCATTTTTTGCTCAATCAGAGCTTGAATCAAGCAATCGTGATGTGGAAACCGACGAGTCAAATAAGGTAAGCATATAATTGTTGCAACCTGCAGCCCCAACTTTATGAGGATACAATCATTTTGTCAGGTATTCAGGTATTCAGTTAATCGTATATTCTAGCGTACAAAGAGGCTAACTAGCGTATCTATCTTTATATAAAATCTATATAATTAACACCGTAAGATATCCTTTTTGGACTTGTCCCTTGTAACGGGGGACTTTCTTTCGGAATATGTTTTTAAATTATTTGGCTGACATACAATGATCACCAAGTCGATCGATCTCTCCCCACTCTTTATCGATCTATCTCTCCCTTTCTCTCTCTATCTCTCCCTTTCTCTCTATTGCTCATTTTTTCCTCCTTTTCTCTCTCTCCTTCCTCTACCTATCTCTCTCCCTCTCTCCCCACTGTTCTCTCTCCCACTATCCCCTTATCTATCTCTCTATATCTATATTTCTCTCCCTTTCTCTTCCCATATACATCTTTCCCTGACCATATATCTCTATCTCTCCCTCTTTCTCTCTCCCTCTCTACATCTCTCTCCATCTCTATTAGTCTCTATATAGATTTTGTCAAACAGATAACGTGCCTTGTCTATGCTTCCACATTTTGCAATTTGCATACATATCTATTAGGGCAATTGCAGCTAGAATATCTAGCGAAATTCCTTCATCGTTTATCGTATGATGGATGTCCATACTCCGTTCCAAAGCTCCCATTTCTGCAAAAGCTGCGAGTTTGCTGGCAAAGATTGCAGAGTCTGGCTATACACCTGCCAATCGCATTTAATTGAAATTTTTCGAGTTGCTTTGTAAGAGACACATTCTATGCATTTCCAGCAATCATGGCATTCGATGAAACCACATTTCTTTCAGGCATCCTGCCAAACAGTTCGCGTGCCTTGTCTATGCTTCAACATTTTGGATACATGTTTACCAGAGCATTTCCAACTCTGATATCTGACTAAAACTGCGCTTCCATTTTTCTTTGATGGATGTCCATACCCTGTTCCAAAGCTCCCATTTTGGATAACTTTCGTGGCGTAAATTTTTGCAATCAAAATGAAAACACAGGGCAGATTTAAGCATCCCAAAAAGGCCTCTAAATTACCAAAAGACATTGCACATATAATTTCCAATGCAGCAGCTGCCCTCCCAAGTCTACAATTTGCAGTGGGGACGATGTTATGCAAGCGAAGAAGACGCTCCCCATTATCGGGTTTCTAGCGATTCCAGCAATGAATCTGACCATCATTGCAATGATATGAGAAGAAGCAGGGAAGGATTCCCCATCCGCAGAAAGCATGGCTACAGAAGAGATTTGTAGCATAATCCCAATCCATTTCCTACATCCTATAATGGATATCTGCACCCGTTAACTTACTTTGGTCATGTGTTGTAATAATTAATAGGCTACCAATGCTTATCATAGTTTAGATAACAGAGTGCATAATTGATTCCGATGATCGATATCATCAAGCACATGGTCAGGGTTTAAGGGTGTGCATACCCGATGGTGATAAAACATCGGCTCCTGCTCTCTGAAACACCAAGCTCTATAGTCTCGATTTCTATGAATTTTGAAGGATTGGATGAAACATCTCTATCTCGGTCACCTTAAGCGATTTGCTTCCTCCGAGATGCTGCTCTTGTCATGCGAGGGTAATGCTCATCACATCTGCGAGGGAATGTGCTACTCTCACACAATCATACAAAGAAAACGCTAGCATCGCTTTGTCCATCGTAACCGTCAGAAAACGCCAAAAGGTAGTCATTTCATTGTCCTTGTAACCGCCAAGAAGGACGATGAGTTTTATACGGGTATACAGGCTACGTTGGCATGCGGAGTTTTGATGTACACGGATAAATGCCGCTGCAATGGAACGCCTTAGGCCTAATTATTGGGACAGAAGAAGACAGCCATCTTCATTGACCTGTGAGATTAACGTCCGAAAGTTCTTAACAAAAGAAAAAAATGAAAAAATCATTTTCATTCACTATTAAAAAGGGAAGCAGGGATTTATAGAACTTCGAATAAGAATTTTGGGATTTCTTCAATCTTGGAAGTTCATGAATATTGAAATGGGAGCTTTAAACTTTATTCTTTCAATCTCGGTTAAAAATTAAAGGTTACATTAGTAATTAAAATATTTAGTTAGTTTTGTGTTAATTGAAAGTTATTTTTAATAAAATAATTTGAAAAAGTTATAGCAAAATGTAATATTTTATAAACATTTGTATAGTACATAATTTTTTAAAAATATTAATAATATTTGATTTTTTAGAGTTATCTTTATGAAAATAATAATTTAATTTCTATAATATTTATGCCTACATTTTACAACACGACATCAGAACCTATGACTTAAATCTTTCTGTAATTTCTTCCCTACTCGAGGAGTTTCTATCTGAAATCATGGAGGATGCATTTTCACGGTTGCATAGGACGCTTTGTCTAGCTCGATTGGGAAAACCCTGCATAGGAGAAGCGTTGAATGTGAACATTATAGGAGGCGTATGCTTGGGCTTTTGGCAGTCATTTCTGCATATTTGTGCAGTCAGCGAACTGTTCAAATTTGTCCTGCTGTTATTCCAACCCCCAAAACCCGATACCTAGAATTGGAGCATGGTTTGGTTCTGGACACTCGGACACGTGAAAAGCAACATACTCATTTTGAGCCAAGAGATTCTACGGAACACCTCTAATTGCTCTGCTAAGTCTAGTCAGTAGACCTCACTGCTACTGACAGAAAGACATTTTGTAGCGGCTGTTATTTACAGTACAAATATAAGAGAGTGAGAAGTTTAGTTGGAGATAGTTTAATTGTTTGGATACTGAAAAAAATTGCTATTTGAATCACACAATTTTAATTTGGAAGCAATATAAGTTGGTGCCAGTCCTCGTACAAATTCTTATGTAATTATTCATTGTTTAATTCTTGGGTTGAGTTTATAGCAACGTTACTTCAAATTATATGCTGTACATGCTAAATATTTTGTCCTGTTATTAGGATTCTAAGAATGTACAATCACGTCGTGCAAGGCGTATCAGGTATGTTACCATTTGCCATGATTTTCCCTTTATAACTGCATTTAAAATTTTGATGTGGAATTAAGAATAACTTCTTTTGGGAATTTTGATATCATTATTTTGTTGGTAGTAAGTGGATATAAAAATGTTCACATAATAATTTTTTTTACGGAAATACAATCAAATAGTTTTCTGTGCAGTTCTACGGGAAGAAGTGGGCGAGTCCAAACGCTTCTCCATCATATTTTGAGTGCAGAGCTTCAAGAAAACTGTACTTAGTGTTAATAAATACAAAGAACGCATATGTATTATTAGCTTATGTAAAATATCAATGGATTCTCTCTATGTATTATTAGCTTATGCAAAATATCAATGGATTCTCTCTTAACTCCTATGACGCGGGATCATGGATATGTTTGATTTATTTCATATAACAAGTGTATTGTATGAAAAGAATTTTGTTTTGAGTAAATATAAATTTGCTTGTGTTTTGGATTTTAATTAATTAAAGTAAGTGTAAAACATGTGTGGTTAAATTTTTTAAGAGTTGCAAAGGTTTTGAAGTTTTATGATAGATGTATGTATAAAAGATTAATAGAAGGTGATTTTTGTGAAGTTATAAAATATTATATTTTTTTAAGTTTCATTTAATTGTCTTGTTTTAGACAGAAAGTATGAGATTCTTTAAAATTTGTAGAGTTGTAAGAAAAGTGGTGATTGATGTCATTTAAATGTTACACATGTAGTCAAGGGCATTTTCACATGGGTTATTGATTAGTAGTATTGAAACTACTATGTCTTGAATGATAATATATAATCTTTTGAAAACTTATGACAAAGTTGACTCAGAAATATGTCATATTCAATTAAGTCCATTGTTAGATAGGTTATGGATCAATGTAGGTGTAAGCCATAGATTAGAATGTAAAGTAGGAAACAAATACAAAACAAAAATTTCCTACTCTAAACTATCTCAAACCTCAAATAGAGCATGCAATGAATTTTAAACAAAGCAAACAAAATAAATGTTACCATAAAACCTCATTGTTGAGAGTGATGTGGGATGTGGATGTTCTTTGCCCAAAGTCGCCTATTTTGACAACACATAGTTAGCATAAAAGTGGATTAGGAAATGCATAGGATAGTGTGTCAATTTATAGGTTTTTGGGAGGGGTGATGGACAATATAGATGTGATGAGAAGACCAACCATGGAAAATGAATGAGAAGACTTTCTTAAGATTGAGGAGAGGATGAAAGGTCATGATTGAATTTGTTTAAAAATGAAAAGATATGCATTTATTAAAAATAGTAATTTGTTGCAACCATAGGAATGTGGAAGACAAATGTATTTAGTAGCTCCTTTATTCTCGGAAATGGTGGAGGGGATATAACCTTAATTAAATAATAAACTTATTTAATTATTTTAGTCATGTGAGGTGGAAAATAAGATAATTAAATAATAAATTTATTTAAATAATGTATGAGAGGAGAAAAGGGTTAATTAAATAATAGGTGGGATACATTGAGAGAATTAGATTAACTAAATAAAGATTATTTAATCAATGTTAGATAAAATTGTGTTATAAATAATTAAGGTGTCTACAATAGGAAATACTAGATTCTTCAAGATTTGTTTAGTCACTTTAAAATCATGATTAATATGATATTAGTGTCTAGTTAAATTTGTTGTCACATGGTTCACTGACTAGTTTAGAAAGTACTAGATTCTTAAGGATTTATTTAGTTGCTTATAAAATCATGACTTATGTGGCTTAAGTGTTACACATTTAGTCAAGTGTATTTTTACATGGGGCATAGAATAATGTAGGTAGTAATGGAGTTTTTAGAGTTTGCATAGTCACTTGAAAATTTGTGGTTAAGATGATTTGCATGTTATACATTCAATCAAATCCATGACTAAGATTATTTAAGTGTTACACATTCAATCAATTCCATGACTAAGATGATTTTTAAGTGTTATACATTCACTCAAGAGCATTATCATGTATGGGTCATTGATTAGTATAGCAAGTATTAATTTTTTTAGGATTTATAGTTACCTAAAAACATTATGTCTACGATGATTTAATTATTAAACATTTAGTCACACACTATCTGATGTAGGAGCATCCAGTGGTGTAAGGACAATCTTGCATCACCCAAAAATAGTTAAATTTCAAGTTTATCATTTTTTAGATGTTTTTATATTTTTGGATACCCTTTTTGTCATAATGAAATTCCCAATTTACGGTTTTTATTTTCTATTCCTGGGTTGAAAGATATTGCAGTTTTAATTTTTCAGATTTGCACCTGAAAATCTTCCAAGTTGAATTTGAGGCACTTAAAGCTTCCGGAATGGCCCCAAAATTTGTCGAAATCGGTGTAACAAGTTTTCAGCACATTCTTGACTTCGAGACCTTTCCAATGGTTCAAACGGTTTGTGAATCGGAGTCCCGGATCAAAAGTTATGGCCCCAGGAAGTTGGCGCACTTTCTAGAAGATACCATTGCAAATGCTTTTTTGAAATTTGAACTTCATATTGTAAATTTTCGGCGCCAAACTTCCTAAACTCAATTTGAATGTTGTTTTGGATCCAAACTAATGAGGAGCTCTATTTATGGGCAGGTTTTTTAATTTTTAGGTAAATTTTTGGGGACAAGCTCGCATATTGCGAAAGGGTGAT
>VDFB02248181.1:0-11102 GCA_007258455.2 Sequoia sempervirens | reverse complement strand
CTAACTCTCTTGGAGAAATCAATCCTTGATGGGGATAATACAGATTTCATTGAGAAAAAATTGAGCATAATAAAGTTTAGATCCAAATTCATCTATGAACATAAAAATGAAGTTCAAGAATCCAGTAAGGACTTGAATGAACAAATTGATGAATTGGAGGTAGTGATTGCTATTTTGGTCAATGTAGATATCCCTGTCAATGAAGGTCTTCCTCTTGATAGATTAAAAGTGAAATGGAATAACAGATTTGAGGAGGTGATGCAAAAAGAGGATGATGGTGAATACTTTCTGTTAGATAGACTCGTGGATATTAAAGATGAGGTGAAAGCTGCTAGGAGGGAATTGATTAAGTTGAAAGATATGCAAGAGTTTTCCTCAGTAGAGTTGAAAAGAATTAAATTTGAAGATAATTGGGTAGATGGACCTGATGTGGATATTCTTCAACAAGTGTTCTCTAGTTATGATGAATATCTTCTTGAGAAGACTACGCAAGGATGAGCTGGTAATGGAATATTCAGTCTTGATGGATAACTTTCTCTTCTCTCCTATTTTGTAGGGTTATGACATGAGTTTAATTACATATATCATCAAAAAGATCTACTTTCCTCTTTTAGGCGTAATATTTTGGACAATAGGGCCATCAACCATTGAATTGAAAGATCAACCACTTCATGTAGTTTTGGTTCCTTGATTAGTGGATCTGAGTTTTTGATTGAGAGAAATTTGTGCATGGCTTCCCTATATGTAATTTTGAGCTCCATTTTGTAAAGGTTGGTTGATTAAAGAAGGATTATCCACCAGATGAGATAAGTAGTTAGTGTTGTTATAGTCTTAGGATTTTATAAGTTTTAAGCAAGATACTTTGAGAAACTTTGTTGTACTTAGATAATTTTACATTTTTATATAGTTTCATGTTATTGTCAAGTTTGGATCTCAATGATAATGTTAATGAATTATAAGCATTTGTATGCCAGTGGATGTTGTGCATAATTGTTTTCTATTTGATGCAAATCAATAGGGGAAATCAGATATAAGATTATTTTATTGAATTATCTATGAATGGAATTCTTTTATGTCTATTGATCTAATTTTGGCAATGAGTGGGTGATGTGTTTTGATCTTGAAGTAAAGCTTTGATGAATGGTTGTGATTATTGAATTAACACTATGAATGAATGCAATGGTGTAGGTTATGCTATGGATTGCATCATGTTATGATTTTTGGTTAGTTGAAGAAACACTCATTGTTAAGGTACATGTCTAGATGTGAAGAAGTTTATATTCATATTTTGTTGTTTTGAAGCTTTGTTCTATCTTTTTCTATTTATTTATACCCCCCAAATGTAGGTTAATTGATATGATGTTTGTATTCATTTATACCAACAAGGCCCCTTGAATATTATAGTTGCATTGGTCACTGAATCACACCAGCACAATTGAGAACCAACTACCAGGACCTTGGAAGATAGATTGCTTTATGTTATGTTTCTTTTTCAAGAGAAATAGGATAGAGATATTTTGTTTAATTTTATTGTGCTATTTTGACCATCACCAGATTTGGCGCTAGAAGGAGGGCTTGAGGAACAAACTAGGTCGAATTGGGTCATTCTCGCCAAAAAGGTTTGAAAGAGTTCTTAGATCTTCTCAGAATCTAGAACCATTGGTTGAACTCCAAACCCCGATTAGGTACAAACCCCAAGCCCATAGAGTTTTGATTCCACCATTGTCACCACCACTTACTCCACCTGGGTTTCCACCAAATCCACCTATTCCAAAACTATCTCAACCAATCCCACTACCACCCATGGCTTTCTTCATGAATAATCCCTCTCCACCGGGGATTATCCCTGGTGGTATACATGATCTTTCCAAGAATCCAGAGAGATTTTGTCCCAAATATATGCACATAGAATCAAGGAGTGCTGAAGAGAACATACATACATTTAAAGATGCTTGTACTCATGCTCAAGTAGCCCACTGTGATGTTGTATGTAGGTTATTCCCTTACTCTTTAGGTGACATGGCATACAACTGGTATTTGAATCTACCCCAAGGGTCTATTCTGAGTTGGACAGACTTATAAAATGACTTTATCAATCAATTTTGGGTCTACATGGACCCTGCCATTTTGTATCACCAATTTTCTACCATAAGAAAAGAACCCCATGAGCCATTACCATTGTTTAACACAATATTCCAAAGGATGTACCGAAGGCTATAGGATCCTTACCTAGTTACTGAAAATATTGCCATTTTGGCATATTTAAGGGTCATAGATCCCTTGATTGGCCTATTTTTGCAGAGGACATATGTTGTCACTGGCATTAATTCTTTGCCTAAATTTTATTACCTAGCCATTAAATTGCAACAGTAGATAAGATTACAATTAGGAACTTTAGGAGGAGTTTTCCTCCCATAGGATATCAAATGCCTAATCCAACTCCTCTATTTAATACGGTCCTAGGGATGTCTTATTCCCAATATGGACCCATGACTAAGTTACAAAAATCCACCTGAGATGTTGGATCTATTTGATGGTGTTGCTATGGGCATTGGGTGGATTCACTCACTATCTATTGTACATGGAGTCAAATTGAAAGGAATAGGAGATGCAAATGTGATTATTTTAAAGGACACAAGTAACATACCCCTTGCTTATGTAGACAAAATAGATGGAGTTGTCCATCTGAAAGAGAAAGAAGGGACCTTCACATGGTGGCCACTAAAATATTTGAAAAAATGTCATAGTTAATGTTTATGATCTTGTAGTACACTAGTTGTTAGACAACTTGGCCCATTGCTTTATGCAATAGTTTGAATGTGTTGTTCATGGATCTTAGTTTTTTTTGTAAAGCCGTAAGTGCAGAAGAGAAAAAGAAGGGTTAAAAATAGCAGAGTGTGGAGAGTGAAGTTGTAGACAAAGAATGTACTAAGCTTGAATAAGTTGAACCCAAACAAAAACTAGAGAATCTGATTTAGGTGTGCATTCTGTGAGTAGAACAAATAATTTTCTATCTTACTGCACTTGTAATGTAAAACCCCTTGATTATGTTTTTGGGTTCCACTCAGTCAAACTAGTGAATTATAGAAGAGGGGATATGTTGTTATGTAAGCAGTATACGCAAAGAACATGGGTGCAAAAAAATAAGTAAATACAAAGCAGATAAAGAGGTGCAAAGAAGAGGAAAATTTGTTGAGAGTGCAACATACATGTATGTACAGTTGCAAATAAGTTGCAACATAGAATTGTTGTCAATATTGTAATATCTTGAATAAGCAAAAAAAGGAATTGTAACTCAGTTTTCTCAGTCACAGCACTGAAAAACACACTTTGTAACACATTTTTCAAAGCAAAGACACTTATTTTTTTCTTGTATCTACTATAAGAACACCGTTTCTCAATAAAATTTTAGTATTTTTCCTTCTTAATAGTTGTTTCATTATGTGCAAATGAATGATTGATTATGTTTTTTTGTGTTTTTATATGTTTAAACATCTATTAAAGCACTATCTCATTTTCAACACTTATAGGAAAAAATTAGTGAACAAAAACAATTAAATATACTACCAATTGATAGAAATCAGTGAATAAATATGACTAAATATAATGATTATGCAATTAATAAACAATGTATCAATATACCTACCATTTGATAGAAATCAATGAACAAAAACAATTAAATAAACTACCAAATTGATCAAAATGATGATTAAAATTAATGACTAAATACACTACCAATGGACAAAAATCGGTGAATAAAAATGACTAAATAAGTGACCAGTTAACAACAATCAATGACTAAATATATCAGTGAATAAAAAATGACTAAATAAGTGACCAAATTATAGAAATCAATGATTAAATCAACGACTAAATAAGTGACTAATTAAATATATCAGTGAATAAAAAATGACTAAATAAGTGACCAGATTACAACAATCAATGACTAAATCAACGACTAAATATACTACAAAATCAATCAATCAAAACAACCAATAAATGACTAAAAATGGTTTAGTCGTCAATTTAGTCACATTATAAATGAATAGAAATAAACTACTAATGGTCACGTGACCATGTTTAGTCAATTATAAGCAGTTTTTAGTAAATTTTTTAGTCATATATTGTTGATTTTGTTCTAGTGTCATACTCATAATGTTGAGCATCAACTATGTGCATTTCTCCTTCCTCAACAATGTTGATTCTAATTTCCTTTTGCCTTGAGACTTTCTTCTTGACTCTTCTTATTATCAGAAAACTATCTATGACTTTTTTTTTTCTCACTTGATCTCCTAGAGCCACTGGAGGCATCTACTATACTCATATTAGCTCTAGTTCTATCCATCATCCTTGGTTTGTTGGGATCTTTGGGACTACTTAGTAATACTTTTGCATAGCCAAAAACTTCTTCCTCTAACACTCATAATCTAGTTCTGAGACCCAAATAGTTTTAGGTTCAATTGCTTTCATAATGCAAAAATCATTAGAAACAAGACAGTTAAGGTCTTTTATGTATCTCTTCACCACACTTCTAGGAATTTTTTGTCTTTCATTCATTCTTCTTTGAAACATTGCAAAGAATGTTGCAAGGGCATCATCTTGAGCATTCATATCACCAAGATTTCTCATATAGTCTAATATTTGATGTGCAATAGGATTTTCACATGTCCAATTAACTTTCCCAATCATAGGAACTTCTCTTAAGAAGTAAAAAAGTAAATAAATCACCAATGTGCCATACCTGAATATATGCTTCTTCTTAATATCCTTCAAGTTTTCCATCAATTGCTTTTGGAGCAATTCACAGAGGTCATAGTCAACATTGTTCTCAACCATGTCCTGTGCCACATGAACTACAATGATAGATACTAAATTGTCTATGTTTGTATAGTAAATCTTGTGTCCAATTAGAATTATTGCATATCTGACTATCAGGTTTCTAATAGGGTTCAATGTGAGGGCTTTTCGATCAAGTATAGCACCTATTCTTTCCATTACATGCTTGCTCTTGAAATTTTTTAGGTTTGGAATTCGTCTAGAGGACCACAAACTAGTTATCTCTCTAATTTCTTCCTTGGTTATTGTATGAGGGCCATCAATCTACATGAATTGGTCATGAATTCTCCTTAGGTCCATTCTGATATATACTTCTCTTTGTAGTCAAAACTCAAAAACTTTTACCACACATCCAATCTCTTCTCATTTAGGGCTTTGTATTATGGAGCTTTATAGTTAATTCATCCTTAACCAACTCATCCAACCATAGTTTAGATAATTTTATAGGAGGGAATTCTTCCATATTTCCATGAATATATGCCACAATATTTTTAGTTGGCAAAAACCCATAGGGAATGTGTGAAAATTCACCTAAGGGATCATCAATTAAGAGTTTGGAGGAATATATTTTAAACTCAGGTTGTGGTCTTTGTGAGATGCTTACAACCCTTGGTGTCCCCATAGCATTCAAATTATTTTCAAATGATAATTTTGAAAAACTAGAGTATGCCAGAATTGAAAAATACCTTTGATTATGCTCGACGCACTAGGGTTTTAATGTTCTATAACTTGGTGATGCATTGAATTCTTCAAATTTACTTCCTTTTGCTCTATCTTCAAAATATTTTGATGGAATAAATTTTCCTAAGAAAAATTGCATTTAACTCTCTGATTTGACCTAATTTTGCATTAAATGCTTCAGACCGTAAAGTTGGTAACCCTAAAAACTATATGCACAGTCAAATTTTCAAGCTCTTCAAATCGTTGTATTAGCATTTTTCCTTCTGCAATTTTCTTCCATAGATTAAGAATTCCATTCTACATGACATATCTTCATGCTATATCTCCAACACCTCTTTTTTGGCAGGGGACATAGGATATTCATTAAAACTTCCCCTAAGCCATAACTTTAGGCTAAGTTACCAAAGGAAACATTTGCAACAGAGGGTGGTACAGACTTTCCCTTATCCTCAATATTTTCTTTCTTTCTTTAGATCTTTTCCATTTCTTTCTTTACTTCATCCAAATTAAAAATTTTGGCTGGTTTATTCTTCTTTACCAAATCATCCTTCCTTGTGTTTCTACTTCTACAAAATTTAGCAATATGTCCAAGCCTACTACAATTGTTGCATATGACATTTCTTTGAGAATTATTCCTTCCATTTATTATGGATTTGCATTGATTAGCTTTGTGTCCAAATCCATAGCATGTATAATAGTAACCATTGAAATATTGATTCATTCTACCATTGTTGTATCCATTCATCATTTGAATTCTACATTCATTTGATCTATGTCCAAATTTTTTGCATGTAAAACATTGACCAATAAAGGATGGAACATTCTGATTCACTTTGCTTCTAGATTCCATTGCCCTATGTCCATATTTATTAAAAAAGTAACAAAAACCATTGAAATATGGGTAACTTTGAGCATTTGGTTGTCAAATAGGGGGTCTTTAAGCACTGCTTCTTTGATTTTGGATATTTCCATTTTTCTTGTCTTCAGTCTTTTCTATATTAGATGTTTGATCTGCTTTTGAGATTTCTCCTTTTTTCAAGTCCCAAACCACCTTTGTATTTGGATGCTTTCTAACCTACAATCAACTCATCAAGCATTGTAAAACTTGTCTTGAATTTGTTTTCATGACTTCTTGCCCTCTCCAAATCTAATCTCAAATTCACCACTTCTTGTTCAAGCCTCATGCATTCATTATATTTTTTTTCCACCATTGCACTTAGACATTTCTCAACTCTTTTCTTTTCTTCCACTTGTACTTTCAATCCGATGAGGTCTTCATTTGCTTGCTTCAATTGTACATTGACTTCCTTATGCCTTTCTCTAAACTTCTTGATTTTCTCTCTCAGTTTTCTGATGCACTCATTTGCCTCTTTAAGATTTTCCTTCAGATCTTTTTTTTCTCCTTCAACTTTGTTAAGATATTCTAAAGAAACTTTGAGTTCTTCTTTGTCAATCATGCAATATTCTTCTATGTATTCAATAGTAGGAATATCTTCTAGAGGAATAGGAAATTTTTTGTTCGTCATATGTTCAAACTCCAAGATCTTTGGGAAAAGCAGTCAAGCTCCTTCCAGGGATCCAAGCTCTAATACCAATTGTTGAACATACGAAATACTAAGAGAGAGGTGAATCAATATTCCATTGGACCATTTAAACATAATCCATCCAATTATGAAAATACATCCAAAAAAATTTAATGAAAGCATGAAACATCTACAAAATCATATAACACATGAACACCAGTATTTTTTAAGTGGAAAACCCAAAATTGGAAAAACCACAGTGAGGGTTAGTTCACAATATATTATATCTGAATATAGTATATTATAGAAAGGCTCACTACCATTTGGACTTACTATCCAAGTGAACTCACTGTTCATAGAGAAATTAATGAAGAAATAAGGGGTGGCTACACAACCTATTTGAACTAATACAATAGCATCTATCATATGTTGGATTATAGTTCCAATGAAGTACAAAAATAATATTTGCACTAATCAAGATCAATACTCTATTCTGCTCTAAATTCCCACAATTTGCAAAACTCTAATTATATTTGCATCAAAACATGTAGGTGGAACACCATACATGTCATATTTCACTCATTACTCACATTCCAAACTGGTCCTCTCATCCCTTTTCATCATCCAGTAATAATCTACTATATATATCCACATCAAGTGTAGCTTCAATTAGGTCAGCCTAGTTAGAAGTAACACATAAAATTGAACATGTCATCCTCAAAACATTTTATTCACATTTCACACCTTAATTCAAAATTCAATTCACCTCAAGATAGGTCAGGATGGACTTAATATAGATCCCACATAAGATAAAATTACTTGCTTATCCTCCACAAAACATCAAACGTGTTAGGTTGGCCCCAAATAAGACCTAAAAACAAACCTTCATTTGTATACACAATTCGCCACACATGGACTTCAAAACTTGATCTAATCTAGAATTCCCACTCAATTGACATCTAATGGCCTATCTTCAACATTGTAACTCAAAGTAATTATCCTCTAAGGAATACAAAATCTCCCACACTAACATATTATTCAGAAAATAACTATAATACATAGAGCTGAGCTCTATCATTTATATCTTCTAGGATACTTCATTAAACATCACAAAATATTGAATTTAGATGTATATGATGATCATAAAACTACCATTAGAA
Organism: Sequoia sempervirens; assembly: GCA_007258455.2. NCBI lineage: Eukaryota > Viridiplantae > Streptophyta > Pinopsida > Cupressales > Cupressaceae > Sequoia > Sequoia sempervirens. The sequence continues at coordinate 2,902 of VDFB02248181.1, read as the reverse complement.
TCTCAGAGTGATACCTCTATTTACGATGGAATGTGGACCCAAAAAATGATGCACTAAACCATTATATTATCGAAAGGAAAACTTAGCCAAATTTATGTATAACTATCTTCAAGACTACTTACAAACCATGCTAGAGTGATCACAACAATGTTGACATCAATGACAACACTAGATCATGCAATATATAGATGCATGCTCATGTGTCCAAACTGCATCAACAATGAAAAAATTCCAACATACGACCCTTGTACAAGTGCATGCTATTAAAAAAACCAAAAAAATTAGGTCAGTGTTTTATTTTACAATTTTTGCTTTTTTTCAAACTTATTAAAAATGTTTTTTTGCAAAGGTTTTAAAATATAAAAAAAGGCACTTTATAGTTTTGTGAGGGTAGTTTATTTTTGGTACCCATAGGGTACCTACTATGGCAAGCCCTATGGGGCCCATGGCTACTAATCGTCAACGACTTAAATAATGCCCAATAGTGGCCCTTACTTGCCACCCAACAACCACAAATACCTTCGTAGTTGATTTTTTCTTTTCCCAACAGTTTTAAAATTTTACTTTAACCTTCAAAATTCAGGTGGCCTTTCTCAACCAACAACACTTCTACCTTTTCCTAGTCTGACATCAACGTTTTTTGAGCAACAAGGGAATCTTTTATAAATATTTCATCTATACGTACATATGTCGGTGAATTTCTTGTTTTTTAGCTGACTTTTTTTTCCCAGTGACTAGGTGAATATTTTGTTGACGTTAGTGGTATGACCTATTGGAAAAGGCCCCCAAGACCCTTATTTGGCCCTAAAGAGCTATTTTTTCTTTTGGTCATAATTGGGCATACCATATCAAAATTGAACGAACAAGATATCTTTAAAAATCTATTTTCATCAAATTTCTAGTGGTGTGTGAAATGAAACTAATTCCCAAATATAAAAATGCAATGATTTAAATTGATTTCCACAAATTAATTCCAAAAAAATTCTATGCACAAATTTTAATCTAATATTTAATTCCCAATTCAATAGTTTTAAACTAATTGAATAAATTAATAAACAATTGCATTCAAATATATTCAATCATGCCATAAATAAATTATTAATTCAATAAACTCAAATATTGAAATTAACTTTATTGCTCAACTACTTTATCAGGCATTAATACTTATCTTTGAATGTGTAGAAGAAATCCCAACTACTGCTGGAATGGTCCTTGGTTCAGCCTCTTCCGTTTGTGAGTAGTCTGGGAGGAAAGCAGACTTGGCTGCTCTACACGAGTGCTGGTTCCACCGGACCAATGCTCAACACTCGTGCCGCAAAAACCATGCCCTGGCCAGGACCGTCCTGAGTGCACGCACTTGTACCCCAGGTTGGACACCCACTGTAGGAGTGCCCCTTCTCCGTCCTACTCACAGCCTGCTAACCTTGAAACCCTATTCCCGCAATGTGCTCCACTTTATTTTCCTCTTTTTTTCATGCCTCCATAATTTAGTTTTCACGGGTTTTATACAACACAAAGGGTAGTTCCAACCGACACACCCTTTTACAAATAATAATTACATCCCGTGAAAACTCTAATTATTATTTTATTGCATTTTATTTCTAGAACTATTACATTAGTTCTTATATTTATTTACTTATTTACTTTTATTCTATTTTCTTTTTCTTTTTCTTCCATGGGGAAAAAGTCTCATAAATCAAGCAGGGTCTCATCACATTTTTTTTCTTCTAGTACATTCTACAACTTGTTGAAGTTAGAGGTATTTTTTAGTTCCAAGCTCATAACTTTTGACCTATTTCTCTTTTGTCTTTTATTCCAAAGATGTTGGGATGGTATTTCAGAGCTATTCATATCCATCCATATCATTTTTTTCAAATTTCTATTTAGGTACATTTTATTCAGTTTTTCATGTTTCCACATTATGGTAAATTACTTGGATGTCTTAGCTCTTGGAAAATTTTCATTTACATAGGATGAATCATTTTTGGTTGTTCTATATGTATTTCTAATATTTTGTCCTATTTGGAAATTATAGACATCCTTTTTATGTAGTTTATCTTTTGTAGATGCATTGAGATAATGTGTGATTTTGGTGTATACTTTTTGGGGATTTTGCACATCCTATTGTGCCTTTTGTACTCACACTATGATATAAAGTGCCATGGTGGGTTGATGTTTACCTTTGTCTTTCCATTGCACCCTTTTCAAGTGAGTGTTCCTTCCACGACAACAATGAATCTAGGTGATTCTCGCCTCATGTGTGTGTGTCTTAGTTTGCACACTCTTTTATTTGTAGGTACTCTTCAATTGCACGTTTGGATATTATCCTACATGCACTTCTTGGTTTCACATAGTTTCAGTGTACCTGTCTTCGCTCTCCCTTTTCTACATCATGGGTGGGTTTCTACTGTTGGTGCTAATGCTTCCTTTGTTTCATTTTTTGGAGTGATCTATGTATCTAATTCTCATTCCTATGTAATAGGTGGATGCAGTGCACATCAATGGTTGATTACCCATGCATTTCAATGAGATGGAGCATTTACCATATGGACACTCTTGCATTCCTATTTCTAGAGGTTCTTCATTTTAGCACTATATCAGTCATATTTCGACAATTATCTATAGCTTCTTTGTGCTTCAATGATGTTCTACACGTTCCTCTCTTTTTTGGGACATTATTTTGGTTGGAGGATTCTTATTCCTTCACCTTGATTTGGAGGTTTTTTTAGCCCTTCATTCGCCTCTCTCTTTTGGAGAGGAGTTTTTTCCATGACATTTTATCATTTTCTCCAATTTTGAGAGATCTTTTGTTTGTACATGGGTACCTCACTAGGCCTTGTTTGTCGAGACCCATCATGCATTCTATTTTTAGGGTTTTTAACTATCCCTAAGTTCATCTTAA
>VDFB02248179.1:0-12883 GCA_007258455.2 Sequoia sempervirens | reverse complement strand
GCAAATCCATTTTTTTCCCTTTTCCACTTTAGAAAACCAAACTCAAAGGCTAAATTCCACCTAAGTCTACTGCCTTCATCCCACTTAGTGCTCGTTTTGTGCATTGACAGAGGAATTTTTGTTGGGGATGTCCGCGTGGTGTGCAGATGTCCGCGTGACGCGCTTACGTCCCTGGAAGATTCCTGTGTCTGGAGTAGTAGACGCATTACTCTTCTCATTGAGAGTTAACTTGTAACACCCTCTTTGGCTTGCTGACCCAAATATGGTTGTTTATTCATTTTCTCCTTCAAATTCACTCTTCATTCTTCCCTTTCATCCTTCAAAACTTCTTGACAAGCTCAAGAAATCTTCTACACACTCTCTTTCATCCACTTCAAGCACTTTTAGTAGTACTCTTGCATTCCACAACAACAACTACTTCACTTCATCACTTCGGTAGAGAAAGTGTGTGACAACACCACTGTAGTAGAGGCTCAAGTACTCTCATTTTCTCCCCCATTAGCCTTGAGTGATTTTGGTGGAGGTGGTAAGATTTCCACTCCTCTCCTCTATCACTTGGTTGAGTGAGCATATTTACTATTTTGAAATGCTTTAGTGATTCCTAGTTAATTTACTTCTTTATCATATTTTCTCATTTATCTACTTTATCATATTCGTACTTATTTGTCCTATCTTGTAGTTCTATTTTGGCCTTTTGGAAGTAGTTAGCTAGGCCGTTAATATGTTTTTTGGCATTTTACCTTGATTTTGTAGTCCTTTAGTCATACAGATGCCATCACACCTGAGAGACGCCAGTGTGCCATGCTATCGTCCCAGAACTGCCCTTTCATCCTCGATTAGAGAGCTTTTTGAGGCATAGAGTTAAACCCAAAAATCGGCTCACCTAGCCCCATTTCAAGTCTCATGATAGTAGAGTGATCGTAGGACTTTATAGTCCTCATCATTCTCATCCTCATCTCTAAACACCCCCTTAGATGAGGTAAGATAGGGAAGCCTTCCGCTCTCGGCCCTCTGTGACCTACAACCTTGAACGTGGTCGGTCCCCCTACCTTACATTTTGGTGAACTCGACGTGAATCATTTTGGTTCCATTTTGTGATATTGGAAGACCCTTTCCTCGTATCCGAGGAGTTTTTTAGGTGTGAGTGTGTCAGGGCTTCTCACCTTGCAACCCAACCTATGACCCCTAGTAGGCATAGTTGGAAGGTTCCAAAAGTATTGCGTGATGAAACCTTTGTTTGGTCACTATCTTGTTCTGTCACCTTTTGGAAGTTCTGTGGAAGTGTTTTCTAGTGTGTGATGGCCTCTTTCCTACACCAACTCGTCTCCTCTGCGTAGCTTGCAAGTAGTGATAATGGTATAACCTTCACCTCACAGTATTTTCCGGTGGGCTTTAATAGAGAACCATCTCCTCTATACATCCCTGCGCAGATTAACAAAAACATCGTAGCTAGTGTTCTTGTTGATCCAACGTCCCAAGTTAACATCATAACCGAGGAGATTATGTTGATCAAATTTTTACATAAAGATGGGTATGATGTACTCATGAGTACTATCTGCACACACGACAAAATTTCCATTCCTCCTTTGGGAAGTATCATCCTGTCGGTCTTGGTTGGACCTAAGTCTATGAAACTCCTGTTTGATATCATCCCTAGATTTGAGCTCTTTAGAGTAAAGTTGGGTATCCCTTGGTTGGCTGCTATGAATGCCATACCCTCGGTCATGCATAAATGTCTAAAATTTATCCATGGGGGTTTTGTGCATGTATTCCACAACACTAGTTACAAACCACCAGTTGCTCGTGGTAGCTACTCCTTGGACTACTCTTGGCCTACACCTATTGGTCCTCTTCTGCCTAGTAGGGACCTTTTGCATCGAAATTATCAAAATTATAAAAAAGGGCGCTTTACATCGAGAGTGAGATACTCGCTGTCGCCTTATGCTATTTCACATAGGGCTTGTTTGAAAGCTGACAGTGATGCTGCTAAGGTGTGCAAAAGAGAAGAAGAGAAGCAGTCCTAAGATCCTCCTTCTTCCTCTTCCTCTTCCACTGTCCAACCCGATGCTTCCTCTCACCCTGCTATGACATTGTCTAATTCTATTATGCATTTACATAAGAATCCTATGGTGCCCACTTGGCGAAAGCCCAAGTGTCCGACACTTAAGCTTCCTATTTTTCCTACAGAACCTAGACCCATTTGGTATAATAGGAAGAAAGGTCCTCATGGAGAGTCCTTTATGTCTCAACCTCTGTGGCACCCTATTGTTCCTGCTCCTAAGGCAGTGAACGGGAAGAGGCCCGTTACTGAGGACCCTAAGCTGACTTCTCTTGCCGCTTCTCGATCTGCTCCTCCTGCTCCCGTCCAGGAGTCCACTCCTCCATCGAAAATGATTGTAGTGGACATTTTGATGGTTGAGCAGGAGCCCTCTACTCCTTCTGTGCCTCCGGCCTTTGATTCAAAGAGCCGAAGAAACCACCTTGCGCATGAGCAGAAGCAGCATCAAAAGGCTCTCCTGGTTGAGCAAGCTACCTTACAGAGGAGGGAAGAAGAAGTGGCCACCCCTCTACTTGTGTCTTCCACTGTCTTGTCCACTTCCCTTCCCTCTGTTCCTCTTCAATCTAGTCCTATCTCGCCTCCAGGTCCCGTTGTGAGTGTGCTTGACCTTGGAAAGGTGCAGGTGTTTATTGCTCCTTCAGTGGAACCGCCTTTGCTGACATCCCTTTCGGACGTCTGACCTTTCCCAAAACCTGTAGACATGGTAAACACCTTGGTGGTGTTCGCTACAATTTTCTCTACCTCCTCTTCCTTTGCACACCTCGCTTCGTCTGTAGGGAGCTCATGTCCCCCGACAGAACCAAAGGTGGAGGATGGTCCTTCTAGCAATGGAGGACCTAAGAGGAGCCCACCTTCTTCAAAAGGTGGTCTCGCATTGACTTGTTCTGTCTTGGTGGTAGAATCAGCCTCGGCTTCCCCTGAGTTCATCACCGCTCCCGAATCCTTCAACGAACTTAGTGGTGAATCTAGGGAATAACCTTCCCCATTCATTGATGTTAGACATGGCACTAATGTAAGGTGGATGTTTAACTCTGTGGATGAGGTTTTGGCCTTGTTAGTGATCTTCGAGAAATCGCTGACCCTAGCTCCACAAGAGCTTGGTGGAGAGGACCTTGTGGGGCCCTCTTCCTTAGTCCTTGTTGTGGGAGGGTCAGAAGCACCTCCATTAAACAGTCCACCACTGCAGGCTCATCCTCCTTCCCCCTAAGATGATCTAGAGTGGGAAGTAGATGACCTCTTGGTCGATTAGTGTTAGGGGGGGCCCTCTTCTTTATCTTTAGATTAGATGTGTGTGTGTAATCTGATGTGTTCCCCACTAATTGTGCTATGTGTACCTAGATGAACCTCATCACCCTTGTTGGTACTTGGCTACAGGCATGGTTTTTTTGTCGTAAACCTTCCTTTATTTGTATCATCATTCTTCCATGTTTGTGCCTTGATTTTTGATAAATTGGGGACGATGCAAAGTGTTGGGGGCATTTAGGCTTCCCTTCCATGTTGAACCAATTTTTTATTTTTAATTTGTCTTCTCGTGCATTCTTCACATGGTATGATATAGTAGGGGGTTGATGATAGTTCATTTATATACTATCATTATACTACATATATATTTATGAGTAGTTCTGACCCTAAAATATCAGACTACCCTCATGCCCTTCGTTTGTTTTTTCTTTTCTCTTTTTCTTTATATTTCTCTTTTCTTTGCTTGAGTTGTCCCTCTCATGTGTGATAACTTTGCTTCTATAAAATTTTGATTTTCAGAAAATGCATTCGTTGTTGATGAATCTTTTCTCGAGAATCTTCGCAAACCTTTCTTTGGGAAATCGCATTTTTGACTTAGGACCCTAATGGAACTTGTTTCCTTCATCATGGGTTCATAAAGAAAGGAGTTGAAGACCTTCCCTTCGAGGTGGGAGCACTTTGATCTTCCCCTTGCTTGGGGGCATTTTCTTCCTTTCGAATTCCTTGATGAAGTGAAAATATTTCAAAAGGATCTGTTGATGATGAATTGATCCTAGAAAGGAGGATGTTTTTTGTACTTTCAAGCAGTGTGTCCCTTGAGTGGACCCCCTCTTCATTCTAGGTTCCCAAGGGACCCCTTTGAAAGATATCTAACTCATCGATGGCCTGAGTAACCGTTCACTTGCTTGCTTGTGTGGCCGCTTCTTGACATGTTCTATTTGCAGGTAAACATGTCGCCGCTTTTTGAGTTTGTGGAGTCTACTTCCTTTAGTTTCCTCCATGTGAGAGATCTTGGAGGTTACCTCCCTACAAGTCTACAAATTTTTGGGGTGCTTTCTTTTGAGCTTCCTCCATGTGAGAGATCTTGGGGGTGGCTCCCCTGCAGGTCTGCGGGTCTGTAGGGAATTTTCTTTTGATGTCTTTTATGTGAGAGATCTTGGAGGACACCTTCCCTGCAGGTCTGCGAGTCTGTAGGGAACTTTCTTCAGATACCCTTCATGTGAGAGATCTTGGAGGATATCCTCCTTGTAGGTCTCTGGGTCTGTAAGGTGCTTTCTTGGCTTCTCCCATGTGAGAAATCTTGGGGGACGTCTCCTTACAGGTCTACGGGTCTATAAGGTTCCTTTTCAGTTTCCTTCATGTGAGAGATCTTGGAGGACACCTTCCTTGTAGGACCAAGATCCTGTAAGGGGCTTACTTTTCAAGGCTTCCTTCATGTGAGAGATCTTGGGGGTCACCTGCTTACAGGTCCGCGGGCCTGTAAGACACTTTCATTCTTCATATTCATAGTTATGAGAAGCTACGAAGCCCTTTGCTTGTCTTGCACCTTCGGGTCCATCAGATCGTGGTCTGCTTCCTCGACGGTTCAAGTATACATTTCTAACTTTATTTCTTCTTCAATCTACTTTACCAAAGCACTCATCAGTATTCGTGCTCAATAAAGTGGGGGAAAAACGTATAGGAGTAAATTTGCACCCCTAATGCAAATCCCTTTTTTTCCCTTTTCCAGTTTAGAAAACCAAACTCGAAGGAGAAATTCCACCTAAGTCTATTACCTTCGTTCCACTTGGCACCCATTTTGTGCGGCGGTAGAGGAATTTTTGTCGGGGACGCCCACATGGTGTGCAAATGTTCGTGCGACGCACTTCTATTCCTAGAAGATTCCTGCGTCTGGAGCAGCATAACTGTTACTCTTCTCATTGGGAGTTAACTTGTAACACCCTCTTTGGCCTACCAACCCGAATATGGTCGTTTCTTCATTCTCTCCTTCAAAGTCACTCTTCATTCTTCCATTTCATCCTTTAGAACTTCTTGCCAAGCTCAAGCAATCTTCTACACACTCTCTTGCATCCACTTCAAGCACTTTTAGCAGCACTCTTGCATTCCACAATAGCAACTACTTCACTCCATCACTTTGGTAGAGCAATTGTAGGACAACACCACTACAGTAGAAGCTCAAGTACTCTCATTTTCTCCCCCATTAGCCTTGAGTGCTTTTCATGGAGGTGGTAAGCTTTCCACTCCTCTCCTCTATCACTTGGTTGAGTAAGCACATTTACTGTTTTGAAGTGCTTTAGTGCTTCCTAGTTCATTTACTTCTTTATCATATTTTCTCCATTGCTGCAAACTTGGTTGTCTGTGGAGGTGGAAACACCAAAGTGGGGGTATGACTGAGGAAGACCCCTATACAACCCCCAACCATTTCCCTCTTTCTATGTGTAGGAGAATGTGCTTGGTGGAGCTAGCTGGCGAAGGAATTCCTCTATGAGATCATTCTTGCCACCCTAACTCTCATTTATCTACTTTATCATATTCGTACTTATTTGTCCTATCTTGTAGTTTTGTTTTGGACTTTTGGAATTAGTTAGCTAGGTCGTTAGTCTGTTTTCTGGTGTTTGACCTTGCTTATGTAATCCTCTAGTTGTACAGATGCTAGCATACCTGAGAGACGCCAACACGTCGCACTGTCATCCCAGAACTGTGCTTTCATCCTCGGGTAGAGAGCTTCTTGAGGTGCAGAGTTAAACCCGAGAACTGGCTCGCCTAGCCCCATTTCGAGTCTCAAGATAGTAGAGTGATTGCAGGACTTTATAGTCCTCATCATTCTCATCCTCGTCTCCAAACACCCCCTTAGCTTAGGTAAGATAGGGCAGCCTTTGTTCTCGACCCTTTGTGACTTGGGGCCTTAAACATGGTCGATATCCCTACCTTACACCTCTTTCATTTCATCTTCATTGTCATCTATTTCTCGATGCACATCTCTTCTTCAAACCTCTTGGTGCAAGGTTTCTAATTGCCTTCTAAGGGCTCTGATTTCATCTCTAGCTGGATCTCTTCCTCCATCACCTTGGGCTCTACCTCTGCCATGCTAGAAATTTTTTGGAGGCATCTTGAACTCAACCCACACTTGCAGGTCTTGCTGCAACTGCCTCATGTTCAACGCTTTGTTACAGGCTCAAGAAATCCTGCTCTGATACCACTTGATGAGGGAAACACCACTCGAAACCCACACAAATCACAACAATAGATACCAATGTAGAAGATGTGAGATAGAAAAGAAAAACTCACTTTCAATTATTTTCAGAAAATGAAATTACAAATTCAAACTTACATGCTACAGCCTCATGGGTTTGATTCATTACACCAAAATCAACTCTCAAAACAAAATATAATATTTGGAGCTACAATCTGCACTAATGGCACCACCGTACAACCCCCCACTTAACCCTTTTTATTTTACCCCAATAACCACTCTAGAATGTTCTAGAACATTCAACTTTCCCTTTTGTTTTGGTGCCAAAAGTCTCGCCGTTTGATTTCTGGCCTAGGAAGAAATTTTTGTGAAATTCACTTTTTAGAGGGGCAACTTTACGGGGCCATAAATTTTGATCTGAGTGTCCGATTTACTATTATTGCATATAATTGGAAAGCTCTCAAATTGAAGAGATCTATGACGCATGAACCCACCGTAGGTCGGTTCGTCAACTTTTCAAGCTGTTTTGGGGCCTCTAAAGTCTTCATATCTGAATTTGAAGTTGCATTAGATAAATTTCTTGGGAAAAAAACTCTAATATCTCCCAAACTATGTAGGGTATTGAGATGATTCTTTCGCGACTGAATTTTTTTTTCAATTATGCTCCTTGGGGTAAATTTTCAGGTCCATACGAGCCCGTTTAGGCTGACTTACTAAAAATAGTGGGTGACCGTTTTTCGCTATTTTTGACTCCTGACTGTCTTACATCCCTTAAGTGCTATCATGGAACTCAAAAAAACTAAAGAAATTAAGGAAAAACAATTTTTTTGGGTGATTCAAGATTTCCCTACATCGCTAGATGCTCCTGCATCAAATTTTGATTATCTTAGTTCTTGAAAAAAATATTAAACTTTATTTCTATTGCACCTTAAGTTTACCTAGATAATTGAATCACTATCAATGAAATATTGATAGATAACATGTCCAAGCATAACTATTTCCTATTATGATTAGGAATCCCAACGTTTCCAAACACTTTCTGTTGAGAAATGAAGGTAATTATGTAGCTTTAAACTTGTACAACTATCATATTGTAGATTTAATTAAGTGTTCTTTGGTTCAATTCTTTGTGGATGATTAATATTATTTAGATCAATTTTACCAATTGTAGAAAGAGACAAAAGATTGTAGAAGAATAAGAAAAGAAGATATAAGTGACACAACATATACGTGGAGAAACCCTTTCGGGAAAAACTCTACCACCAGAATCAATAGTGCTTGTATTATTTAACCTTAGAAAAGGATTACAATAATATTTTATCAATCCTTGATTGATATTCTTCTTTTCCTTCAACAATCCTTCTTCACAACCTGCAATAATCTCTCTTTGACTCTCATTGAACTCCAATAGAACTCTCTTCAACTTGCTGCAATAACTAGATAATTATGAACATTGTAAACTCCAAAGAGTTGACAATTACAAGAGGATAAATCTCCTCAAAAATATCTACGCCATTCTTGTGCAAGTAGAGTTCTTCGATGAAAAAAAATGTCAAACCAATTCCTTCATCAATTTGGGCGTCCCAAACTGAAGTCTTAACTGAACGTTGATTACGAAGATATCTTACAAGCTTCTCCTCAAAGTTGGCGCCCATGAATGGGCCCACTTAACTCAGCCTTGTAAATATCTTCTCTATGCAAAGGTGTTAACTCCAAGATGCCAACTTGGGCACCCCAAGGTGGGTCCAAGTCAATATTAGTTAACTAAAACATATCTCTCCATCAATTCCTACAAAAAACATGCATGATTGATCATCCCCACTTAACTAAAAGTATCAACTTGTTATCTGTCATGCAACTGAAGTCATTAGTTATGCAACTCAAGTCAACTAAATTCAAATACATGCAACTCAAACTAACTACATGCAACTGAAGATAATTGAACCATAACTGAATTGAACTAAACTGAATTGAACTCAATTGAACTGAACTAAATTGAATTGAACTGATAATACCACTCTACTCATGTAAATATGAATCCCTATTTTGTAGGAAGAATTACTGAAGTGTTATCAATCCAAGGACTTAGGAGATACATGAAATATGTTTAGGATTGCAATTAAATGGCATCCTATTCCCAACACTTTCCAGACTTACCGTTGGTTTGAGTTTTTTACTTTCTTTCATTTATGAATTGGTCCAAAAGTGATTTAAATAAAATTTAGAAATTATTCTTTCCTTTATAAAATGTTCATTAATTCAATATCTAAAATATGTTTTATGTATTTACTTTGTATAGACTTGTAAATAAATAATAAAAACAAATTAGCTCCCTAACTATAACTATTTCTCAACTACTTTCTCCTCCAAAAAATATTTTCCTTGCCTTTGTTCCCTTTTTGGAAGCGATAGCCAAGAAATTGTAGAGGATTGTATGGGGGCTTATTTTTAGATGATTGATTTGTAGAAAACCACCCTCTTACATTATATTTATTTCTTCTAAAATAGATAACTAAAGGTTTTATTTGCAGACAAAAGATAGATCAATAGAAGGGAAATTTTGTATATATATGTATGGCTTAGAGAACAAATAATTTTTTAGAAATTAATCTTGTGCCAAGAAATTCTTCCTTATAAGGGGAGCCAACCCAACCATGGTCGACCCTCCAGGTCACTGCCATGAAGGGGATTGACCATGGGGTCAAAAACCCCTTCCCCACTTAAACAAGTTTTCTTTAAAAAATATTTAAGACTTATACATGTGATTTATGAAAGCCACTCAAGTTTTCTTACTAATATATTGAGAATAACTACTTTAAATCTAGATAATCATTCTATCTTAAAATTGATAATTTTAGTATAAAGAAACATTTAGATTTCATTATTATATAGTGATTGGTTTATTAGTTTCAAATTAATGTAACTTGGGTAATAAGATATTGGACACTTATACTTAGGCTTTATGTGATTTTATCATACATATATATATTCAGTTTATGTTTATACATATTTTTATTTTGGAAGATCAATATAAGATCTAATTATTTACTACAAATGCAATTTGATATAAAAAGAAGAAACCATGTTTTTTTTTTTGGATTTAAAACTTTCTTACAAGATAGGAAATTTGATAACCAAGATATAATTCTTTTATTCCATTAAGGATTTAAAGAAATGGCTTCTAACGTACTCATAAAATTCACACATTTTTTTTAACATTAGTTCGTCACATCTGGAGATTGAAACTTGCCTAATGTTTTGAAATTACACATCTAGTTGGAAGTATAAACACATTTAAAAAATAACTTGAACCATTTACCAATTACACAACTATTGCATCATTTCACAACTCCACTCTTGGAACTCAAACTTGTTCCTAATCCATAGGACTCATATCTACTTTTTGAATTGATGGACTTCCTTTTGTTCTCCAACTTCAATATTTGAACTTGAAAGAAGAAGCCGACAACAAGGGAAAAATAGTATGGCCAAAAAGCTCTCCTCCCAACCATATGATTGATAATCAATCCACCCCCGAGCTCTAAGGGTCACATAGCCTTTCCTTATGCACACACCACCACCACTATTCACAAGGGTTTCTTAAATAAAAATTCACAACATGTTTTGATTAGAGGTAAAAAATGGGTTTTGAAGGGGCCCAAAACCCTTTACAAAAAGGAACAACTGACTCAAAAAGGAAACATAAAAAAACAACCATCAACCCAATGACAGCAAACCACTAGCCAAAAAGTAGCCAAAAAATGGCACACAACACTACATATTGTTCAGAATTTCCGCAACTTCCATCTCACTAGTAGCAAGCTTCTGTCCCTTAACCCCATTATCAAAAACCTCCAAACCCGAGGCCCCAACCTAATTTTTCAGTCTATTTCTAGTCCTAACCCCAGGCCCACCACTATTTACCTCATAGCTCAAAACAAAACCTTTAGCAGTGCCCTTAGCAACAACATAATCCTCCCCAGTCCGCTTACCCTCAACAACCCTATCATCAACAAACAAATTTTCCTTTCTCTTTAATAGGGGAAAAGCCTTCAAGTAGTCTAGCCTAGTGAGGACTTTAGGATCTTCCCACTCTTCTATAATCATGTTCCAATTTTTATTTTTCTCCTTAAGGAGAACATTCTAACCTCCATACTTTGTTTCCGTGAGATTGACGCTTCCACCATAGTATTAGTAATAGTATTAAGATCTCAGCCATTAAATTATCAATTTGGCTTTGGATCATAGGATCCCCGCCTACAAGAAATTCTTCAATGCAAACATTAGTCCTATTAATCTCATGAAAAAACCATTTAAAAAGTTTAAAAAGAACATTGGCACTGTCACGGGCCGAACCCAACACATTAGAAAGATCCTCCCTATCAAAGTTTTCAATGCAATTTCCCATAGCAACATCCTCTTCAGAGGAACTCTCATGGAAATTTTACTCAGAGGCATCCTTACCTTTAGCAACAGTTAGAGGAGACTTCATCCTATGAATGGAGTCAACAATTTGCTCCGCAGCAGCCAACCTCTTCTGAATCCTCTCTGTATCCGCTTTCTTAGCTCCTGTAGCTTGATCACCACCCACAGATCTATCCTTTTGCTGAGGAAACCCAATGACAACACTCAGAACATCCCCACCATGGAAGCCACCAGCCATAGAGAAAAGGGCATTCTTCAAAACCCTTCTCTTCTGACTTCCCTCCTCAGGATCCTGCACAAGTCTAGACGCAGGGGGAGGAGAGGAAGCTTCCCCGTAAAGCTCATTTTTGCCTTTGTTCCCCTTTAAAGGAACAATCATCTCCACATCATCATTGCAAGTCATATAGCCCCTTCCTCAATCAATTTCCTTTTCCCAGATTTACCCTGAATAGGGGATATGGGGCCCTCCTCCAAAGAAGCATACAAATCAGGGACATAATCAACATCATCCTTGTATGACTCAAAATCTTTATTTAACATCAACCTCCTCTTCCTCAGTTTCTTACAAGCCCTTTCCTCACTTGATTCAGTATCATAGTCTTCCCTAGCTTTAGCTTTCAGAGTAACCAGAGTCTTCTGGACATTATGAGCTTTAACATGTTCATATATTAAAAGAATCAAACCCGCATGCAATACATGGTTTTTGGGGTTCTTCATGTGCTCTTTAATCCCACAATCCATTGACACCAGTAGATAATAGGGAAAAGACACCCATTTTTTGTGCCTAAAATGATTAAGCAATGGAAAATGGTAATTGTTAATGGCCGTATACCTTCCTTTCAGGGTAACATACCTCATGATTTCTTTGACAACATCCCGCCAAAGATCCTTCAAGGAAGTCCTAAGATACCCTCCACTCTTTGTAGGCTTCAAGTCATCACTCTCATTCTGCTTGAAGAAAAGAAAAGAGACATCGCGACCAATGACTCTTTTTTATCCCTGTACACCTTCATGCCCTTAATCGGAAGGCCAATAATCTGAGCTATAAACTCCTCATCCACCTCAATTTCCCTGCCACCCAACTCCAGGGTTTTCCCTTTCCATCCTTTCTCGACTAGGGCAGTAACCTGAGTATTATTTCCATGCAGTTTCTCCATGAAGGGAGTTAGTCCACCCTTCTCTAAAATCACCCACACTTCCTTTCTCTGCTTCGCGGTGTCATAAGATTTAGGCTCAGCGCGATTTCTGTCCCCACCCATGACGATGGAAAACAAAGACCAAGAACTCAATAGGGAAAAGTAGCAGACACCACACATAATTGAAAAATCCCACAGAAGACTCTAGAAACTAATGTAGCTAACACCCACAATCCATGCGAAGGCAACCACAAGACAAACAAACCATAATGAATTCGAACCCCGCGCCATATGATAGCCTTTCCTCAAAATCATAACCATACCCTCCTTCCTAATGATATGCCACCATGTGAGCAAGGACGTGCACAAATTGCAGAATAATTTAACTTTCATTTATAACAATAGCCATGGCCTCATAAGGGAGGGGATCATTTAAATCCCAAACCTTACTATCTCTAACACCAAAGTTAGCGAAGAAATCAGCTAACTTATTTCCCTCTCTCAAAATATGGGAAATATAAACCTTATCAAAGGATTTAATAATTTCAATGGAATCCTTGATCAAGGCCTCAATTGTCCAAGATAGAGGAGATAAATTCTTCAAATTATTAATAATGTTCAGAGAATCACCTTCCAACCAAATATTTCTATACCCTCTTCTTTGAGCCAAAGCAAGACTATGATAGGCGGTTGCCAAAATTCACATGTTATTCACAATGCCAACACACATACTATAATACATCAACCAACCCCTTAAATATCTATTCACATAAAGAGATACTGAAACAAGATGAACTCCAACAAGACTAAACACATAATTTCAAAAAA
>VDFB02248177.1:0-12526 GCA_007258455.2 Sequoia sempervirens | reverse complement strand
TGCATCTTTTCCTTTGTCATCACCTTCATAAATGGTCCATAATTTATCCCATATATCCTTTGCTATTTTTCACTGCATCACTTTCACAAATTCAGAAACAATCAGTCCACATAAAATAACATTCCTTGCCTTAGCATTGAGTTCACAAGCCCTCTTTCCTACTTGATCCATAGGAGGGTTTTCCAAAATCTCATATCCCTCTACTAAATGACATCTAAATTTCCGTTCATAAAGCCATGAAATACCTTACTCCATCCTAACTTTCCAAAATGCAAAATTGGATCTATCAAATAGTGGTGCTTTATTTCAAGAGAATCCTTCTTGTTCCATCATGTACCTACCTTAAGCAGTTAGGATTCTACAAAAGAACTCACTTTGATGCCAATTGAAGGGTGAATCAGTAGATCTAACAAAACAAAATTCTTAAATTTTGTGCCGTAGAAAAAAGAACCCTTTGCTTGACATGGGATTAATTCATGATAAAACAAACTTAATGAGGTCATAATCTAGTGTTGTGAGGTATTTTATGCATCCAAACTAGGTCTTTGACCCTTTCAAATCAAATAAAATGATTTTAACGACATCTTGTAAAGGTGTTGTAAGATACTTTCACACTTTTCTAGACTTAATGAACCTATCTTCCGCTAATTCAACATTATAAAATATGTTTAATAATATTATTACATCAATCTAGAAGGTTCTTGAATTAAATTTAATGATAAACTAATGTTGTAATGTGTCTTGCACATTCACATTGGTTCTTGCACATTCCTAGGCTATGTGGACCTCATTTTAGTGTTGCAAAGTGTATTTAATTATAATTTCACATTGAATTTTGTGTCCCAAGCCCTAATTTAATTTTATATCATCACTAATAGGCCCCTATTAACCCATATTGTGCATCTTGAGGCATAATTTGATCAAATAACTGACATAGTCATCATATAAGCCTAATTTTCTTACTTCTCAGCATTCCAGCTAGCAAAAATAGCCCTTGTGGGACCCATTCACCATTAGTGGTGAAATAATCCCTTCTAGGTGGGACCCATTCTCCATTACTGGTGAATGAGTCCCATTGGAGCCACTTTTGGGGTTTTAAGTGGGAAAAATTAGGTTTTAAGTTTAATTTTTCTCCATGTCGGCCTTAGGGATCCAATTAACATGCAAATAAGGAGAATTTCCTATAAAAGCACCTCTCTAAACTAATTTTTACATTCACTAACCCAAATCACATCCATTCTTCATTATTCATCCACCAATCTTCCACTTCAAGTCAAGCAACCTAGGGTTTCATGATTACAAGTTATTAAGAAAGCTTATAAGGACATTCAAGGGCTGAATCTTCATGTTGTTGCTAGAATTTAAAAGATATATCACATGGAAAGCGTAATCTATTCCATTATTGCATGTTTCATCTCCATCTTTCATCATTTTGGTTTGTTTCATCTGGGGTTTGACCAAGTAAATCCCTATGCCTTAACATTCAACTTCTTTTCTCTCTCCTTTGCCTTGTGTTTGCAGATCTAGGGAATCTTTGGAAACTTAGAAATCAATAGATCAAGTTGCAAGGTTTCTCAAGTATTCTTCTTATTCAACAAGTCAAAATATCACTAAAATCTCATTTTCAGACCCGTAGATTAGAGTTTCAGAAGCAGACACCTGTAGGGCATCAAAGTGTAGATTGAATGCTTTAGAATCCACCCTTGAAAGTAATCTAGAAATTCAGTGAACTACTTCCATGGAATGAGTCCCACCTCAAGGTTAATTTTGATTTCTTACATTTTGTAGATACCCTTTGGCTGCAAGGGGTCTTAAGGTAACTAGGACCATCTGACCTAAAATTTTGCACGAGTCCCCCTGTGCCCCTAAAATCAACATCATCACCAATGCTTGTCGTATATAGTCCTCTCAAGGTTTAGGTGCTAACACTTCAACATCTCACTTGCCAAGCATTTTCCATTCATTTGTAGGTGATTTTGCAATACACAATGTGTTTTCAAGAAAATTGTTCTCCTTTAGTTTCCATTCACTAGTCAATGAATCTTTTTTAGTTTCTTGTTCTCAAACATTGAATTTAGGAAAATTTCATCCTTTTTCCATCCATATCACACTAATCTTTGAATGTGAAAAGAAGCATTTTTGGACCCGTCTTTCTCCTTTTAGGTGAAAAACCATAGGAGAGCTAGAAAGCAAGTGGGTGCCAAAAGTCCATGTTTCATTTTGGTGAACCTGCTTTTAGAATACTTCTCTTTTCTAATTTGGAGTATTTCATCATAGATGTAGCTTGCATTGATCTTGCATTAGGATTTTCTTGGATTCATTTGCATGATAGGTTTCGAATTTTGCATTCATAAAAAGTGCATTTAGGTTGCATTGTCAACATCTAAATTAATTTACATTTTCTAAAATTCTATCTTTTTCATTTAGTTCTGCATCATAGCACTTAGAAACCATAAAAATCCATCACAAAATTCTAAAAATTCTTAAAAAAAAGTCCATACTGGGAATCATTCGCCACCTTGGGCGTATCAGTCCCTTCTGACCCCTAAGACAACATTTTACAGAACTCAGAACTCTATTTTTCAACTTTTGTTTGGTGCCTTAACCTATCTATATCAGTTAGTTTCATTTCTGTAACATGCATTTTGTTAAATCTAGCTTCAATTAGCTCATTTCATGCATTCTTTAATTTCACTTTTGCATTCACAACATTTCATTTTCAGATTGTTGCATTGTGTAAAAATAAAATTAGTTTACTTAAAAACTAAACATTGCATTTCTTTTTAAGTCCTTGCATTGTAATTTCCTTCCTTTTCCATCATAGCAGGCTTTCTTTCAAAAGATGTGGCTTTGATTTTGCTAATAGTGGATTGTATAAGTGCAACATTCCCTCTTATGAGTTCAATTTTGGTTACCACAATGAGGACTTTAAGACACCTGATCAAACCATTGGTACAATCCTTAATCTTACATTTCCCATTGGTGTGGATGGTAGTGTAGACAATCAAAACAATCATACTTGTCGTTCTCCCAATACTTCTCCTACTCGTGACAAAGGTATCTTGGTACAAGAAGTCACAAGCCTTGAGGGTCTTGATTTTCCATCTCCTTATTCCCCTTTGGATGATGTTAGACAACAAGAACATGAAATCATAGACACATTGCTAAATATCACCTTACCAAATATCCATGGTCATGACAATCAAAATTATTCATCTCCTAATATCCCTCCTCGATGTAAAGAGAATAGGTTGGTGTTAGAAGACATCCCTATTAAGAATCATGACACCCTTGATCCTCCCTTCCCTAATGCTCCTCCCATTTGGGAAAATCTATTTGACAATCATAATGGTTCTTCTCTTGATGCCTCTCCCACTTGTGATGAAGCTACCTTGCAAAACTCAAACTTCGATGAACATATTACAAGCTCTCCTAGTATGGTAGACAATATGGAACAAGAGAATGTGACCTTAGAAACAATCAACAATCAAATACAATCTTCCCCTAATCCCCCCACTATCAATAATCAGACACATTCAACCATTAATAACTCCCTTAGTTGCGATGAAGCTATTTTGGATGAACCAAACCTTAATTGTCATGAACATGTGGTTTGTTGTTCTCCTAAGAACTCTCCTTCTAGGGAGGATATTATGACCCAATACAAAGATAATATCCCCTTCAAAGATAATGAAAAATATCACTTGTTATGGGATTTTCACAATATTCAACCTCACTACACCCTTTACCCACCCTCACATAAACTTCATCCTTCCAATAAACATTAGAGCCAAGCAGCACACTCTACTCCACCTTTCAAGCATCCACTTCTATCCCTTTAATAAACCCTCACCACACACCTCCTACCACCATTAACTAATGTGTCAGCAAAGAATCATAATACTATTACAGCCTATAAGCATAACACTTAAATAATCCCAAGAACCACCAGAACCAATCCCACCTCTAATTTTCCCTTGACCCACCTAGCTTCATTATATCTCTCAGCCAATACACAAAGGAGGCTGATCTTGTTGAACAATTAAAGAAATACCCCTGCAAATATTTCCTTTGGATTTTGCATTTCAAAACTCCAAATTAGCAACATTCTTCAAACAACCTTAAAATAAATCACGCTTCCTCCCCTGTACCACTCAATGTGATGTGGCAGCTCTCATCCAAAAACTGAATCTTGACATTACTTTCCATCAACATGAGCTCCCTCCTTTGGAGTTGCGTAAACAACATGATGCCTTTATGATAATTGCTTGATTCAATCACATAGGTATCAAATGCACTCTCATAGATAATGGTTCTTCCCTTAATGTGTGTAGTGTGAGTCTCCTTGACTGATTACATGTTGACAAGTCACAAATAATACCCGATTCTGTCTCTATTTGCAGATTTGATAATACAACAAACTAATTCAGTATCTAATTTTCCTAGACATTAGTGGTTAATTCCAGTAAACTCCTATCTAAGGCTCATCCCTTATGATCTTCATACAAACTCTCTTTAGGTACATTCATGGATTCACTGAGATGAATGTAGTGCCTTCTTAACCTTCATCATCAGGAGCAATAGAAATATGTCTATAAACAATAAAATTGTATCAAGTTGAAGTGTATCCTTGTTCCGGAAGTTGCAACCCTGAAAAAGGGAGCTAAGTCCTTCTTAAAACACATTGATTCCAATATCCACCATATCCTCCTTGAAATTGAAATACAATGAGGGATTTCATCTAAATTATTCAAGGATGAGATTAGATCCAGATTCTTCTACACCCACTATTTATGGGTGAATATATAGTCAAAAAGAGAAAGTGCAGTAATGCTGGGTTAGACAACCAACCAACAAGGCTTTTAACACAAAATCTGCATACAACCTTTCAAAAGCATCTCCCTAACCACTTTTAGACAAAGCATAAACTACACAACAAACCTTTATAAACACAATAATGAATTAACTCCCCACCCCAAAAGCCATGAAACAGCTTTATGGAAAAGGGTATGAACTCATTAAACAACAAGGATATCATGGAAAAGGATGTGGTGCTCGAGAACAAGGTATCCACAACCCTATAGAGCTTAACACACAAAAAATGACTCATGGTCTTGGCTATTGTCGTATGATCGAGATCACCAAAACCTCACTCAACATCAAAAACCCCACACAACACACTCCTAAATCATCCTTAGTAACTATTGGTCTTGAAAATAATCCTTTACCAAACATACAACACACACCTACACCTACACCTTCGTTTAATGACAATGTCATCTCGCAAACCGATCATGATTTGAATTCGTCAGATTTTGTATCCTCCTATAATGGGAAGAATAAAATCTCGCAATCTAGAGAAAATTGTGCAAGTATGACATCCAATACTAAGGAAGATGTATCCTTGAAATAAACCACAAGTCCATACATTCTCCTCCTTTGATCAGTTGCATCTTGTCGAGACTCCTTTCCAAGATCACTTGATCAAATTCCTCTCCCTCCAAGAACTTGAAATAAATGTCATGACAAGAATCTATTTCCAGGCTATCATCGAAGTCTGGTCATTCCACTAATGAATATAAATTCCTTGAGCCGCAAAATACAACATTTTCAAGAGTTTAGTATGCTTCCCTATGTGGGGGAATCTAATTCCTCTAATTGCTATTGATTTTCACTCTTGCATACATCTCATCAACCATTCCGTCTCACGTTTGTCCTACACTTTTTGGGGCCAAGGGGTTTAGCAAGTTCCACCCGACAGATACTCTAGGCTGCCTCATTAGTCAAGTTAACCTTTCATCAATACATAAGAGAAAACTTGGGATGTGGATGGCATGCCTTAAGTTGGCTCGCATATGACATACTTCTCTCTCTCATTACATAGCTTATCGAACACATATGAATTGGCATAGGGCTTTCTGAGTAAGGTCTCATGTCTTTTTCTTTCTCTTCTACTTTAAAGAAATTTTTCGTAGTAGGGTGCTTGCAACTACTTTAAAGTGGGGGTCATACATCACCACTCACATTTCATTGTGTGATTTTTTTTCTTCCGATTCCCTCGCTTGGAGGCATTAGGAACAATGTTGTCTAGGATGAGATCTTGTACTTATCCTCTCTTGGAGACATTGAGCATGATGTTCCGTAAGATGAGACCTTGCACGAACAAAGAAAAATCCCTTTGAACAATCTTTATATTATTCTGCATTAACATTGTCTATGAGTGTCTTGCATACAAAGTTTTGCTTACCTCATGGAGCTCAAAAATCATTTTTCTTTATGGCACCTTGTTTAAGTTATAAGTAGGTATAACTTTAATATGGTTGAGCGGGAAGCCCACCTAGCAACATGAATTTTCCCCATAGCCACCTTTGTGTTTGTGAGTGCATACCAACTAGTGTATGTATATTACCTTTTTGGATTTCTCACCCCACGGACAACTAGTTCTGTGGCCCTAGAGTGAGTGCATCTTTTTCACCTCATCTTTCTTTCCATCTTGCCTTTGCATGATTTTGTATCTTGGGGGCTTGACCTACATATGGATCTCTCTTCAATGTCTACTTTAGTGTGAGTTTGAAGCAAGTTCATACTCTCACTAAAGTGGGGGCTAAATGTGCCATATAATAAAAAGACCCTTTGCTTGGCATGGGATTAATTCATGATAAAATGCATTTAATGAGGTCTTAATCTAGTAAGCGTGAGGGTTTTATGCAATTCAAGGAAATCTTGGACACTCTTATAAATCAAATACAACAATCTTTTTAATCACCTATCGGCCTTGTGAAGTGGTGTTATGTATGCTGGTGTAGATACTTCATACCTTTCTAGACTTAATGGAACCCATCTTACCCAACCAACATTATAAAATGTGTTTAATAACATTATTACATCAATCTAGAAGGTTCTTGAATTAAATTTAATGATAAACTAATGTTGTAATGTGTCTTGCACATTCACATTGGTTCTTGCACATTCCTAGGCTATGTGGACCTCATTTTAGTGTTGTAAAGTCTATTTAATTATACTTTCACATTGAATTTTGTGTTGCAAGCCCTAATTGAATTTTATATCATCATTAATAGGCCCCTATTAATCCATATTGTGCATCCTGAGGCATAATTTGATCAAATAACTGACACAGTCATCATATAAGCCTAATTTTTCTTACTTCTCCTCATATCCCAAATTTCACAAAATGTCTCTAGGACCATTCACCATAATGGAATAGTCCCATCTAGGTGGGACCATTCCATCATTCAGTGAATGAGTCCCATTTGGTTTTCATTTTTGAGGTTTTGAGAGGGAAAATGAATTTTAAGTTTAATTTTTCTCCATGCCCAGCCCTTTAGGGATCCGGAATTAACAGAAAAAATAAGGTGAATTTCCTATAAAATCACCTTTCTAAACTAATTTTTACATTCACTAACTCAATTCACATCCATTCTTCATTATTCATCCACCAATCTTCCACTTCAAGTCAAACAACCTAGGGTTTCATGATTACAAGTTATTAAGAAAGCTTATAAGGACATTCATGGTTGTAGAATTCATGCCGTGCTGCGAACTGAAGATCCATCATCATGGAGCGTAATATTCCATTATTGTATGTTTCAGGACCCATCTCTTTCATCATTTTGGTTTAATTACCTAAAAGGTTTCATCTACAAACCCCATGCCTTAACATTCAAATTTCTCTTCGTGCTCTTTGTAGATCTTAAGGACTCCTCGGAAGCTTCGGAAACCACAAGATCAAGCTGCGCGTCGTCTTTCCTCATTCAACAAGTCAAATATCACCAAAATCTCGGCCTTTAGACAATTTTAAACCGTAGTTTCAAAAGCATACATAGGCATCAAAGTGCAATCGAAGTTTTAATCCACCTTTGAAAATATGCGGTAAATTCCTAAAGTGGAATCTACTCACCATGGTAAAAATGAGTCCCACCCTACGGTCAATTTTGGATTTTACATTTTAGATACGCTTTGGTCGTGAAATGGGCTATGGTGCAAGCTTTTCAAGGGAATCGATCTAATTCACCTGTAATTGAAAATGATCCCCTGTGCCTAAAAATCAGCATCAACAATGTTTCAGAAGCAATTTCCAGTCTCCTTCAAGGTTCTAGGTGCACACTTTCAGTCTGATTCATTTCTGTTACATTTTTCCATTCATTTGTAGGTGATTTTGCAATACAAAATGTGTTTTCCTTTAGTTTCCATTCATTAGTCAATCAATCTTATTTAGTTTCTTGTTCTCAAACATTGCATTTAGGAAAATTGCATCCTTTTTCCATCCATATCACACTAATATTTGAATGTGAACATAAGCATTTTTGGACCTGTCTTTCTCCTTTTAGGTGAAAAACCCTAGGAGAGCTAGAAAGCAAGTGGGTGCCAAAAATCAATGTTTCAAATTCAACACTAATTACCAAATCATGCGAATTGAAACTTTGCTACTATTATCAGAGCATATGATTCCTCAAAACAAACCCCACATAAACAAACAAAACATAAACACATAAAGAACACTAGAGGACACTAGATATACATAGAAAACTCAATATGGGAAGAAACATGGCGAGAATAGCTGCTTGGATCTACTTCCCAAATCCAACCTCACAATGTAGAAATATACAAATAAATTTTACACACTAAAGTAGGCACCAACCTATTGGAGACAACAACCTCTATTATGCTTGTAGGCACTAGCCTACTAGAGACACCAATCTCTAAATGAAAAAAATACAATAGCTAGAACACTAGTCCTACCAAAATACAATGATAAAGGTTATGGATCTTTAATATAACACATGCATGTACCAGAGCCACTACTGACACTCTTCCTCACTGAAAATGATCTTCTCATATTGGTGCACTCTCTTTTCTTCACACTTTCTCTTTAGACAAGTTTTCTTCACACCGGTGTAATTTTGCTTCACATTGATGGACTCACAATCCACATCACATGCATTTGAAAATTTGAAATATATACATGACATTACATTAACACTATTCCATGTTGGCCAGGGATCCAAAATAGCTAGAATGACATAAGGTGGACCTGAATTCAAATTACCTAAAGCATGTAGTAGGTTGGTCCAAAAAAAAAATTTATTGCTGCCAAAAGAACATGATGTCATGTACTACCACAAGAACCTTAAGCAGGTCCTATCCTAACACCACACACAAGATTTGAATTCCATACACTACTAGCCATTACCACACACACCTTGAATTTCATCTGGTTGATAGACAAGAACATAGATCCTTCTGTCGCTTCAAACTTCTTGCAGACTGAACATATCCTTCAAAAACTCAAGAACATGATAGAACTAGTGTAGGCATACTCTCCTTCCAAACCACAGAGAAAAGATGCTTTTTTGAAAGAAACACTAACCACATTTGTATTTCCAAAGAAATTTATCTGCCCAAACGATATCCTTGTGCAGACTTCTGAACCACCACAGTCATAGTGACTGAATACTTTGTAAGGTATATTAACCATAGAGTACACACCAACTCCCTTAGAGGCAGTAATGTCTCAATAAAACTAATAGTGATATGATTGATGAGACAACTTCTTCATAACAATAAAATTACCAACATAGATAAGTATGCAACCATACTGAAACACTAACATCCTACATGCATATACAACAAGGGAATATAATGATAATTCTAGTACTCCTACAATCTTTTTCATCTTTGACATCAAACTTCTTACTGCATCACTGACAACCTTTGTCATCAATGACAACCTATGTTCAACAAATATGTGTAGGAAAAATGAAATACCCCTAACATAAGGAAAATAAAAAACCTACACTAACACCCCCCTTAAGCATAGCTTAGGTGGGTGAAAAGATGGGTCCCAAAAATGAAGCTTGATGAGGTACCCATGCACATAGAGATCCCCCTAAAAAGAAGAACCCCTCCATAAGAGGAATACTCCCCTAAATAGAGAGAGACAATACTCCCCCAAAGTAGAGAAAGAGAAAATGAAGGACTAAAAATTGACTCTTGAAGTAGACACATGTTGCACCCCTGATAAAGCTCGCAAATGAAGTAACTTGCTTTCTATGGAGGGTTTGGTGAAGATGTCCATAGTTTGCTTTGATGTAGAACAATCCTTAATATCAATGATGCCTTGTCACATTTCAATTCTAAGTTTAATTTAGCTATTAAATTTAGGAAGTGGAATTATTAAGAGAAATTAAAAATGCCCTTGAATATTAAGTGTTTGGAAAATAAATGAATAAATTAAGGAGGCTATATTAGAGGATGTAAATAGTTAAAAATAAAAGTGAGCAAAATAGTTAAATAAAAACTAATTATTAAGATAATAAAGATGGAGTAAAATAAAAGAATTGCATGCTGCATGTTACATGCAAAATGGTTAGTGGAGGAGACATGCGTGCAGAAAATGAATGCATGCACAACATGCAAGTGGTGGGCAGTAAATATGGTAGCGGGAAGGAAGATGACGATGTGGGAAAAGAGCCACGCAAGATATAGAAGACATTCAACTTTCTTTTTAATAGAGGTGGCAGTTTGGAAAAAGGGGGTAGGGGTCGTCCCCATGAAGAGGACGTTGTTCCTTTCGTTTGAGGGAGAACACACCACAAAAGTGCGTTCGCGAGAAGGGAAGCTTAAAATAAATGGAAGAAAACGTAGATGGAGGAGGGGAAGACTTCAGTGGCGTGGTCGAGGATTGCAAGGTCACTTCCATAGGTGGTGATGCCTTGGCCATGACAGATACAGGCTCGGCCATGAGATTTGGCAGCGTATTGTTTGGGAGAATCTTTGTTCACGCCATAAGATAGGTCGACACAGCGGTTTATGAGAACCTTTGACGAGCAATGCCGTTTGGGCAGTAATGATTGGATCGTTCCAACTGCCTGTTTCTGGAGAGCACAGTCTAGTTACCTCGCATGTTGGTATGACACACCATCTTGAGGATAGGGTAGCATCGTGTTTCAACTTGCAAGGTACGAATTTAATTATTTCAGGCTTAAACTGTTGAATAGTATTTAATGCCTATATTTAGCCTTCGAACTTGTGGCTTGTCCATGGATTTTTTGGTCTTTTAGATAGGAATATGAAGTGTGGTTCTAGTCTATGCAAGGAATCTCATATATTCTTCTTTCTTCATTCTGCCTGCCG
Source organism: Sequoia sempervirens (assembly GCA_007258455.2). NCBI lineage: Eukaryota > Viridiplantae > Streptophyta > Pinopsida > Cupressales > Cupressaceae > Sequoia > Sequoia sempervirens. The sequence continues at coordinate 1,372 of VDFB02248177.1, read as the reverse complement.
TCCATTACTTGAGGGATTCATCATTACTGTATTCCTCTGGCTCCTTGAACTGAAGTTCAAATTTGTTTTAGGCTTATATGCAAATTAGTTATTGACTCTCTTTGCTGAGCTCCATGATAAGCTAGTTTTGGTGGTCGTTGTAGCAAAAAGATTTTAACTTGCAATGAATCAGAGGCGTTATCAATGCACAAGCCTTACTTTATCGCATTTGAAGAGATGTGTCATTTGTATAGAGGTATTCATATCTATTCAAAGGCCGCTTAAGCTATACATGGATTGAAGTTCAAACCAAAGTGATAACTTTATGTCGACCCAAAACATATACATCTATACATACTCTTCTCCTTCTCATAAAGAATCTCTTAAGACAGATCTATCTGATGCCTGGTCCTTCGTTTATACAGATTTCATCGTATATATGTTATATTGGATGCCTTAATCTACAATCTTTAATCATATTCCTTACGAGATATAAAGAACTCATTTTTTATTTATATGTTTTATGATCCTTATAAACTTCTTTCCTTCGTTGTTATTAATCGGTGTGATGTGATAGATTAATAGCTTCGCGGCTTGACCCATAACCTTGATAACTTATTGAGTTGACGTTTATAGCCTCACATCTTGTCCCAAAGTTAAGGCAGTTTTGTTTGAGTGAGGAATCCTTCGACTTTGTCACATCCCTCATAGAATTGAATGGTTAATGAATTAAGCCTCTCAGTTTTGTCACAATAATGTCACGATAATGACAATATTATGATGTTAATATGCTAAGCCTCTCGGCCTTGTCATACCTGTGTTAATTTTATCTTTCTCTATTAATAGCCTCATCTTCAACATAGAGAGCTCCATATCAAATTGGAGTACGGTCTTTCTTGATGGACATCACTTCCACCAGCTGCAATGTTATTTGCGACTGGACTTTGTCATCCTCATACTAGCGTTACTTTTCCTTGTAACAACTTCCATTCCTTTTTGGCTCAGTTTTCATGTAGTAGTTCATATCTATATATATATATATATATAACCGCTTATTTTATTTCAAAAATCATACTTCGTAACTACTGGCATTTATTACCCACCACTAGTAGTTAATTCATCAACTTTTGGTTAACCAAATTTAATCAAATGTTAGTAGACACCATTAGGTGTTTGTGCAGAGATAGGTAGTATTCATTTGTCATAACTAGAGAATGGAGAGTGTAAATAAAGGATTTGCACATTATTATAGTTTAAATTACTTTCATCTTGATCTTTTAAAGATCGATATTTTGTGGAGGTTTAAGTAATATTGAACACTGGTTAAGATTTGACGACTCTAAATTAAGCTTGAACAAACATTATATTTTCATTCATGTATATAGATTAGATA
>VDFB02248176.1:0-15723 GCA_007258455.2 Sequoia sempervirens | reverse complement strand
CTATTTCTTTCCCACTCTGTCCCTCTCTCTCCCTCTAAAGTATCTTCAATATCCTACCCCCTCACCCTCTCTTACATCTCTCTCTCTCACTCACTCCCTCTATCTCTCTCCCCTTAACCCTAAAACCTAAAACCTAAAAATATCTACCCTCTACCCTTAACCATCATTTATCTCTCTCTCTCTCTCTCTCTCTCTCTCTTAAGTCTCTCCCTCTTAGCACCAATCCCTCTCTCAGGTCACTCTCTCACTATCTCAATCACTCTATCTAAAGTCTCTCCATTCTACCCATTCTTCATCTCTTAGGTCTTTCTCTCATTTACTCACTCCCTCTATCTCATTCCCCTCCACCCTTAACCCTAAACCATTAAACCATCTACCCTCTACCCTTAACCCTCCCTCCCTCTATCTCTCTCCCACTCCCTCCTCTCTCTCTCAAGTATGTTCAATATCCTACCCCCTCTCCCTCTCTTACCTCTCCCTCCCCTTAACCCTAAACCCCAAACCCTTAAACCCTCTACCCTCTACCATTAATCCTCTCTCAAGTATCTCCTTCCTAGCACCACTCCCTATCTTAGGTCTCTCCCTCACTCACTCTATCTCAAGTCTCTCCCTCCTACCCCTTCTGCCTCTCTTAGGTCTTTCTCTCACACACTCACTCCCTCTTTCTCTCTCCCATCCACACTTAAACCATCAAATTTCTACCCTTATTCATCCCTCCCTTTATCTGTCTCCCACTCCCTCCTCTCTCTCCAAAGTGTCTTCAATATCCTACCCCATCTCCCTCTCTTAGGTATCTCTCTCAGTCACTCACTCACTCCCTCTATCTCTATCCCCTTAACCCTAAAACCTAAACCCTAAACCCTAAACCCCTAAACCCTCTAATCTCTACCTTTAACCCTCCCTTCCTTTATCTCTCTCTCTCAAGTCTCTCCCTAGTAGCAGAAATCCCTCTCTTAGGTCTCTCTCTCACTCAATCACTCACTTTATCTCAAGTCTCTCCCTCCTACCCATTCCCCCTCTCTTAGGTCTTTCTCTCACTCACTCACTCCCTTTATCTCTCTCCCCTCCACCCTTTAACATAAACCCTTAAACCATCTACCCTCTACCCTTACACCTCTGTCCCTCTATCTCTCTGCCACTCCCTCCCTCTCTTTCTCAGTCTAAAGTATGTTCATTATCCTACCCCCTCTCTTCTTAGGTCTGTCACTCAGTCACTCACTCCCTCTATCTCTCTCCCCTTAACCCTAAACCATAAACCCTTAAATCATCTACACTCTACCCTTAACCCTCCCTTCCTTTATCTCTCTCTTTCAAGTTTCCCCTTCCTAACACCACTCCGTCTCTTAGGTCTTTCTATCACTCACTAACTCCCTCTATCTCTCTCCCATCCACCCTTAAACCTTCTACCCTCTGTCTATGTGCAATATCATTATGTAAAAAATAGGCCCTTAAGTTACAAAAAAATTAGAAAAATAAGAGTTAAGCAACTTGACATAAAAATTTGAATATGTTATCTATATTATTTCAAAAATAAGCAAGATTATAATCTGTAGAAAATTGAATGTAATTTCTAAACTACTAGGTTTATTTATTTATTTTTTAAATCTATTTGGTGAAAATTTTAAATTTCAATGTAGTAGTACTTAAATTTAAGGGAAAAATGAGAAGTGTTTGTCTAACCACCAGAACCACAATTAAGTGATAATATTTTTTAAAAATATTTTAGATATAAAAAGAGGAGTCATGCCTAAATGCGATGCATTAGTTTTTGTAATTATTTTCCAAGTAAATAATTAATTATGAATTTTTTATGAAAACTTTTTAAAACTATAAAAAATATGTGTCACTTTAACTTGGTAAAAACTTCATGAAATTCAATCTTTCTTTTTTTAATCCTATAGTATGTGAAGCATAGAATGTGATGCATGTTTCAGATTAAAAAAATGTGATACTGTTTGAAGCTACAGATGTTTTTCAGTCAACCTATCAATCAAGAGTTTAGTCATAATTCAAATAGAAAATGAATAACAATTGTTTATTAAATTCAAAGTAAACCATAATTTATAGTTTTGGAAAGCTGAGAATCTCCTTTAAAAATCCTTTTCATTTCATCAATTTTGGGTAAGAAAAAAGTCATCAGCCACATACCCCACAAATACCAATCATATTGCCACTTTTTGTCCCATCATGATCCTGTACATACCCCTCTACCCTTAACCCTCACTCCCTCCCCTCTCTCTCTAGCAAGTATCTTCAATAGCCTACCCCCTCTTCCTCTCTTAGGTCTCTCTCTCTCACACTCACTCCCTCTATCTCTCTCTCCTACACCCTTAACCCTAAAACCTTAAACAATCAACCCTCTACCCTTAACCCTCCCTCCCTCTATCTCTCTCCCACTCCCTCCCTCTCTCTATCTCTCAAGATCTTCAATATCCTACCCCCTCTCCCTCTCTTAGGTCTCTTTCACACTCACTCACTCCCTATATCTCTCTCCCCTTAATAATAAACCCTAAACAATAGACCCTTGAAACTTAAACCCTCTACCCTCTACCATTAACACTCCCTTCCTTTATCTCTCTCTCTTTCTCTCAAGTCTCTCCCTCCTAGCACCACTTCCTCTCTCAGGTCTCTCACTCACTCACTCACTTAGTTACTCTATCTCAAGTCTCTCCCTCCTACCCCTTCTCCCTCTCTTAGGTCTTATTCTCACTCACTCACTCCCTTTATCTCTCTCCCCTCCACCCTTAACCCTAAACCCTTAAACCATCTACCCTCTACCATTGACCCTTCCTCTATCTCTCTCCCACTCCCTCCCTCTCTATCCCTCTAAAATATCTTTAATATCCTACCCCCTCTACCTCTCTTACATCTCTCTCTCTCACTCACTCACTCACTTAGTCACTTCCTCTATCTCTCTCACCTTAACCCTATACCATAAACCATAAACCCTTAAACCCTCTACCCTGTACCCTTAACCCTGCCTTCCTTAATGTCTCTCTCTCTCAAGTATCTCCCTCTCTCAGGTCTCTCTCTCTCTAATTCACTCACTCTATCTCAAGTCTCTCCCTCCTACCCCTTCTTCTCTTAGATCTTTCTGTCACTTACTTCCTCTATGTTTCTCCCCTACACACTTAACCCTAGAACCTTAAACCATCTACCCTCTACCCTTAACCCTCCCTCCCTCTATCTCTCTCCCACTCCCTCCCTCTCTCTCTCTCTCAAGTATCTTCAATATTGTACCCCCTCTCCCTCTCTTAGGTCTCTCTCTCACTCACTCAATCCTTCTATCTCTCTCCCCTTAACCCTTAACCCTTATACCCTCTACCCTGTACTATTAACCCTCCCTTCCTTTATCTCTCTCTATCAAGTATGTACTTCCTAGCACCACTTCCTCTCTTAGGTCTCTCACATACTCACTCACTCTATCTCAAGTATCTGTTGGAGTTATGGACATACACTAAGAGGGGGTGAATCAGTGTCAACACTTTTTCAACTTTGACCAAGATTTTTCATTTTGATTTCCTTTTCTTTCAACAATAGCATAGAGTAATCACTTTTGAAAGCACAAAGATATGACAACATTAACTCAGTCTATTAGAAAACTTATGAAAATATGATTTGAGTGAGATATCTTCCATTTGTCAGAACATGGCTCATATTTGATATCAATATTACTCTGATTAATGCATTCATGAGTTGAATGTAATAATTCATAAACAAAATTGAGAATAGTAATAATCCAAATAGTGAACAAAAACAACAAAAAAATAGAAAAGAAGTGATCACAAAGAAGAACAAAGAGACAAATGATATGCCGAGTGGAAAACCCTCTTGGGGTAGAAAAACCACTCCTAAACTGCCATACTAGCTTAATATTTTTAAACAACTTGTTCGCAATGCCTTATAGGCTAATTTTTGAGCACCAACCAAGGAGCACCAACCCCTCATTTAGAGAAACCAATCTCAAGGAGTACCAACCCCTTATTTAAAGACACCAATCTTAAGGAGCTCCAACCCCTTACTCAGATTACAAAATTACAATAATAATATCAGAGGATCACTCTATTTTAAAGTAAGCTCAAGAAACTCAACACTCTTATCTACCTCATACTCTAAGAATCCAACTTTGTATTATAGATTTTTCTAATACATCTCCTTATATAGCCAAAATAACTATCTCTCAAAATTATTGGCCAACAGCATCTTCACTATTTTCAATCATTGGTTTTTATATACATTCCAAGTGTGTCAGTTATGAAGAAATATTCAACAAGCATTTTTCACCAGATTCTCAAATTCTCTTGCTAATTTTTTAATATGAAGCTGGTTCATAATGATCTGTAGATTATGGTAAAAATCAGAGAAATACCTATCCAAAGAGCTTTTAATTTCTGCACTGAATAAGGAGACTTCAAATTGTAACTGAAAGATTTTCATCAAAGTCATGACAACCCAAAAATAGAAAATCATATCCTCTAAAATATTAGAGAATATTTTCTAGAGATTTGATACCAACCAAAGAAGTTTTCATGCAACTATACTTAGAAAAACCATGCCGACCATAGTGTATGAGACTTCAAAAATCATTTGCTGAGACAATAGTCACCACGTAATTTTTGTGATTCACTATGACCTTATGTGAGCTGAGTTTCTTTTTCCTTATTTGATTTTTCTGTAACCCATCAGAGTCAGGGAGAAGACGTAACGACTACATTATGTTATGTCGAGAGTCAATTGATACACATTGTCGCCATGACAATTCAATACCTATGCCGAAGGCCTTTGTCATTTCCAAGTCGTCAAGACTATACATAGTCGGGGAGACACTATATAGACTGCCCCTTGTTTTTCCAAAACTTCTTGAGCTCACCCTAGATTGCCAAGATAGTATCAATCTCACACCGATGAGCCTTTGATAGAAATCCCTTGTGTGATGTCGCTGTAACATAATATTTCTCTTGCCGATGCACCCTTCTATCTTATGAGGTTCGCTATAACATTCCAATATCGGGGAGACCTCTTGTAGCAAGATTGAGTCATACCAAAATGTTTATCCATTCATCTGGTGTCACTGAGACAATCCAAATCTTATGCCGATGAAGTCCCTTTATGTTCCATCGGCGAGACCAAAGGTCACTCGCCGAGACCTCTTGCTGAAAGCCCCAGCTCTTACTAAAGAGACTACCTTTATGTTTTCTATCGGTGTAACAAATCAAATTTTCCAAGACCTTTCTTCGATGCACATGAGTCATACCAAAATTCTTTATCCACTCCGAGTCACCGAGACATTACAAACCTCTCACCAAAATCCCCTCATTAGACTTAGTTGCCAAGACTTGATGGGTTTGCTGAGACTCTACATTGAAACTCATGAATCTTACCAAACTCCCACATGAACATTCTTGTTTTCTGAGACAAATCAATGCTTATGCTAACAAAGTCCATATGTATTTCATCAGTGAGACCCATAGGCTTTGCTATGACATTATACCGAAGAAGAAAACCTTTGCTGATAAGACCTTTTTGTACACGGTCGGTGAGACAATATGTATTTGGTGAGACCACATATCGAATACAACACTCCTGCTGAAAGACTTCCACATGCATTAGTTGGGGAGACATAAGCCTTTTCACTATGACCTCAGACCAAAACCTTAAACTATTGCTAATGTGCTTCCATTTAATCTCTGATCGATTTGACATACCAATTTCGCTAAGACATCATATCGATGTAGCAACTCTTGCCTATATGAACTTTCTTGTGCCGGTTGCCAAAACCACGATCACTATCATGCCAAAAGTTTCCTGCATATAAGAAAAAATTGTTATGACATTAGAAATGTCTTGCTGATAGGAAACATAGAAATTTCATAGATAAATGGATCGAGGAGACCCAAGCATTTACACGCTGAATTGTTCCTTTTCTGTCACAAGATAAAGCATGAGAAACCAATCAGAAACTGCCAGTAGGTAGAATCAACAGAAGGGGATTTTGTCATCAAGGACAAACCATATGATCACAACTGAGATCCAATAAACTCGCCCTTTGTACTTGATGGAAAAACACAAATGACTCTCCCCCTTTTTTCCTCAATGACAAATGATAGAAGAGAATAATGTGCAATGCTAGAAAACACAACTGAGAAGCCAACCAAATACCATAAGAACTGGCTGCAAATAGAGCAATAGTGCAATAGACATTTTGAATAACTTCACATAACCAATGTAAGATAGAGCATCATAGTATAACAACACAACTTCACTCACTTCAAATGCACAAAATTTATTAGAGAAATTAGTAGTAACAACCTGTGCTATAACTCCCACTTCAAAACCAGAAACTTAATAACATCATGCAAATAATCTATCTTTAAGGAAACACACCAAAGATCTCTCCTTTTGTTTCTATCAAAACATGAATTCAAACAGCTTGCAAAAGACATTGTAACAATCTTCATTAAGCACACAATCTTAACTCAACACAAGTAACCTCAATCACTTTTCATGACAATACACAGTAAGGACCAAAGATACTGGTTATTCTTCTTCAAACTACACACATTATTTTACTCTTTTCATACACAGAATATAACTCAAGAAAGCATGTATATTGGATAATTCACCATCAATCTATTCTTCTACGCCCATCCTCTGTCCATATGAGAACTTCTATTACCACACCAAAAACAATGAAAGATACCAAAGATAATTAATCTCAACCCTCACACAACATTGAATAATATCATCACCGAAATAACTCATAACTTCAAGCATGTTTTTCAAACACTGTTTTCCAAAGATAAATCCATTAACATCCCTTCAAAAACAAAAGCTTTCTTATCTTTAATAAATTGAGGAACTCATCTATATGCCTTCACACCGCTCAAAGATGTCATAAGGTCATACCATTATTTCCAAAACCCAAGCATCCAAAATGTTCCATTAAGAACAAAGTGCAGTGTCATTTCAAAAACTTCTAAAAACTATCAACCACTAGACCAAGTAGAAACATTCCTTAACATCTTATATCACCAAAAGAAAATACAAGATGTCATACCTCATTCTAGACTCCATAGGGGTAAAATATATTACCATAAAAGACTCCCCCTGAGTCTTTGCTTCTTCTCAAAACCTAGAAGGCAAAACTTGTGCAAGGAGTGCACAAGGAGTTTTCTCATAAGCATCTTTATTGATCTTCTTGTCATCTTGATTTCTCTTTCTTCTCCACTCCAATGAATAATTTTTCACTTGTTTGCTTAAAGTACCTATCTTTCTATTAAATCTGCATTGCTGTACTTTATGTCCAATGTTATTACATCTAAAACAAATGACTTTGTGATTGTTCTGAGAAATAGATGACTTCCTACAAACATGTCCAACATTGTTCCCTACATCATTATCACTTATATTTATTCTATAGTCTCTTTTCAAGTGAAAAAAATTGTTACAGTTGTGACACACCACATCCTCATTTCTAGGGACTTTAGAATGATTCTTATTTGACCATCTTATGCAATCAATTGCCTTATGACCATATTCATTACAAACATAACAATATCCTTGGAAAGAATGATTATACCTGAATGAGTGATCATGCCAAGGATGTGAAGATCTAAAGAAATTTTTACTTTCTCTATGAATATCTTTATATTGTCTTCTAGTGTCAATGTTATCCTTTGATGCAGCAATACTGTAACCAAGATCAACCTTCATTCTTGGTGCTTGCTTGGCTATAAAATTCTTTCCATTTGAAGTAGTAAACAATGTTTCATGTTTAGATTTGTATGTAGAGCTTTGTCCAAACTCATATCCCACTCTTGTAGGACCTTTAGAATTCTTTTGCCTACTCAACAACTCATTCAATATATTAGTAATATGATCAAATTTCTGAATTTTACCAAATTGACCATTGAAACTTTCAAGCTCTTTTCTTAAAGAAACTACTGCTTCTTCAATTTTTAGACAAACAATCTTTTTAATCTCTAAATCAGAACTCACAACATCTGTAGTCCTCTTATATTCTTCAATTTCAATTTTTTGACTAATAATCATATCATCCTTAAGAGTTAGTTCTTTTAACAAGGAATCATTATCTAAATATTTCTTTAAAGAATCAATCTCATTTCTAGTTTATTGCACAACTCATCCTTGTCTTTTAACTTGACTTCCAAACTATCTTTTTGTTGAAGCTATCTTGTTAAAAACTGGTTTTCTTTTCTAAGCTGCTTAATAGTATCTAAGGAACATAGGAGTTCACCTTCCAAATCAACCTCACATTCTGATTCATCATATTCCTATTCAGAGTTAACTTCACCCAAAGATTGATCTACTTTTACACAAGTTTCTTGATCATTTAAAGATTCATTAATGATCTCCTTGTAATTCTTTTCATAACTATGAAGATTTACACCTTCACTCTTAGATGTTTCACAACTTATTTTAGTATCCAAAGATATCTCATCTTGTAACTCACTATTCTGATTCATTTCAGTCAACTTGTCCCAAACTTCCTTAGCACTGTTGAAATGAATGACCTTGGTAATGAGTTTCTTTGGCAAGTTATTAAAAATTTCATTTATAGCTCTGGCATTAAATTCAAGAGCTTTCTTCTCTTCAAGAGAGGAAGGAGATGTTGCAGATGTAGTACAACCCTTTTCAACTGCTGCCCACACTTTAGATCCTAAAGAAAGTAAGTATGTTTTGATCCTAATTTTCCATATAAGAAAGTTTGTTTCTTTGAACTAAGGCGTTCCAGATCTAGGAAACTCTACCATTTCATAGCAACTATTTGTGAACTCTTCCTCATTATTCCTTATACTAGATTCAAGTTGAGCATGATGAATAGCATTTTTCTGAGAACATCTTTTTCCCTTATTCCTTCTATTCTTTCCCATATTAACCAAAGTACTCTAAGAAACCAGGAATAATCCTAGGTGGTTTAGACCTATGAGAGGACCCTACACTCTGATACCAATTGTTGGAGTTATGGATAGAAAATAAGAGGGGGGGTGAATCAGTGTCAACACTTTTTCAAATTTGACCAAGATTTTTCATTCTAATTTCCTTTTCTTTCAACAATAGAGTAGAGTAATCACATTTGAAAGTACAAAGATATGACAACATTAACTCAGTCTATTAGACAACTTATGAAAATATGATTTGAGTGAGATATCTTGCAGTTGTCAAAACATGGCTCAAATTTGATCTCAATATTACTTAGATTAATGCATTCATGAGTTGAATGCAATCATTCATAAATAGAATTGACAACAATAATAATCTGAATAGTGAACAAAAACAACAACATAGAAAAGTAGTGAGCACACAGAAGAACAAAGAGACAAAAGATATTCTGAGTGAAAAAACCTCCTTGGGTAGAAAAATCACTCCTAAACTACCATACTAGCTTAATCTTTTTAAACAACTTGTTCATAATGCCTTATAGGCTAATTTCTGAGCACCAACTCAAGGAGCACCAACCCCTCATTTAGAGACACCAATCTCAAGGAGTACCAACCCCTTAATTAGAGACACCAATCTCAAGGAGCTCCAACCCCTTACTCAGTTTACAAAATTACAATAATAATATCAAAGGATCACTTTATTTTCAAGTAAGCTCAAGAAACTCAACACTCTTATCGACCTCATATTCTAAGAATCCAACTTTGTATTATAGAGTTTTCCAATACATCTCTCGATACCAACCAAAGAAGTCTGCATGCAACTACACTTAGAAAAACCATGCTGACCACAATGTATGAGACTTCGAAAATCATTCACTGAGACAACAGTTTCCATGTGTTTTTTGTGATTCTCTATGACCTTATGTGAGCTAAGTTTCTTTTTCCTTATTTTCTTTCGTCATAACCCATCAGAGTCAAGGAGAAGACATAATGACTACATTATGTTATGCCAAGAGTCACTTGATACACACTGTCGCCATGCCAATTCAATACCTATGTTGAAGGCCTTTTTCATTTCCAAGTCACCAAGACTATACATAGTTGGGGAGACACTATATAGACTACCCCTTGTTTTTTCAAAACTTCCCAAGCTCACCCTAGATCACCAAGATAGTATCGATCTCACACCAATGATCCTTTGATAGCAATCCCTTGTGTGATGTCACTGTAACATAACATTTCTCTCATTGATGCACCCTTCTATCTTATGAGGGTCGCTATAACATACAAATATTGGGGAGACCTCTTGTAGCAAGCTTGAGTCATACCGAAATGTTTATCTATTCATCTAGTGTCACTGAGACAATCCAAATCTTATGCCAACGAAGTCCCTTTATGTTCCATTGATGAGACTGAAGGTCACTCACTGAGACCTCTCATTGAAAACCCCAACTCTTATTGAAGAGACTACCTTTATGTTTTCGGTCGGTGTAACAAATCAAATTCGCCAAGACCTTTCTTCAATGCACATGAGTCATACCGAAATGCTTTATCCACTCTAAGTCACTGAGACATTACAGCCTCTCACTGAAAGCCCCTCATTAGACTTAGTCTCCAAGACTTGATGGGTTCACTGAGACTCTACATCGAAACTCATTAGTCTTACCGAAATCCCATGCAAACTTTCCTATTTGCCAAGACAACTCAATGTTTATGCCAACAAGGTCCATATGTATTCCATCAGTGTGACCCATAGGGTTTGCTATGACATTAAACCGAAGAAAAAAACCTTTGCCAATAAGACCTTTTTGTACATGGTCAGTGAGACAATATGTCTTCGGTGAGACCACATACCAAATACAACACTCCTGCCGAAAGACTTCAACATGCATTAGTCAGGGATACATAAGCCTTTTCATTGTGACCTCAGATTGACACCTTAAAATCTTGCCAATGTGTTTCCAATTAATCTTCGATCGGTGTTACATACCAATTTTGCTAAGACATCATATCGATGCTGCAACTCTTTCCTATATGAACTTTTTTGTGCTAGTCACCAAGATTACGATCACTATCACGCCGAAAGCTACCTGTATATAAGAAAAAATTGTTATGACATAAAAAATGTCTTGTCGATAGGCAACACAGAAATTTCTCAGAGAAATGGATCGAGGAGACCCAAGAATTTACATGCCAAAATGATCCTTTTCTATCACAGGATAAAACATGAGAAGCCAATTAGAAAATGTCAATAAGTAGAATCAACAAAAGGGGATTTTGTCATCAAGGCAAAACCATATGATCACAACTAAGATCCAACAGTCTCTCCCTCATACCCCTTCTGCTCTCTTAGGAATTTCTCTCACTCACTCACTCCCTCTATCTCTCTCCCCTCCACCCTTAACCCTAAACCCTTAAACAATCTACCCTCTACCCTTAACCCTCCCTCCTCTATCTCTCTTCCACTCCCTCCCCCTCTCTCTCTCTCTAAAGTATCTTGAATATCCAACCCCTCTCCCTCTCTTAGGTCTCTCTCTCACTCTCTCACTCCCTCTATCTCTTTCCCCTTAACCCTAAACCCTAAAACCTATACCCTTAACCCTTAAACCATCTACCCCTACCCTTAACCCTCCCTTTATCTCTCTCCCACTCCCTCACTTTCTCTCTCTCTTAAGTCTCTCCCTCTTACTTGCTCATCCCAAAATCCTCAACCATAAACCCTTAAACCCTCTATCCTCTACCCTCAACACTCTTCCCCTCTCCCTTCCCCCTCCTAATTCTCTGTCTTTCTCTCTACCTCTCTCTACCACTTCGTCTCTCAGGTCTCTCTTTCACTCACTCACTCACTCACTCTATCTCATGTCTCATCATCCTACCCCTTCTCCCTCTCTTATGTCTTTCTCTCACTCACTCACTACCTCTATCTCTCTCCCCTCCTCCCTTAACCCTAAACCCTTAAACCATATACCCTCTACCCTTAACCCTCCCTGCCTCTATCTCTCTCCCACTCCCTCCCTCTCTCTGTGTAAATTATCTTCAATATTCTACCCCCTCTCCCTCTCTTAGGTCTCTCTCTCACTCACTCACTCAGATTCTATCTCTCTCCCCTTAACCCTACACCCTAAACCCTAAACACTTAATGCTTAAACCCTCTACCCCCTACCCTTAAATCTCCCTTCCTTTATCTATTTCCCACTCCCTCCCTTCCTCTCTCTCTTTCTCAAGTCTCTCCCTCCTACCCCCTCATCCTTAAATGCTGAATCATAAAACCTTAAACTATAAACCCTTAAACCTTTTATCCTCTTCCCTCAACACTCTTCCCCTCTCCCTTCCCCCTCCTAATTCTCTCTCTCTACCTCTCCCCATCTTCCTATCTTCCCATCTTCCCCTCTTCTTTCCCCCTCCCAATTATTTCTCTTTCTCTCCCTCTCTCCCTTTCCCCTTCTCTCTTTCTCACTCATTTTCCCTCTCCCTTTCCCCCTCTCTCTCTATCTCTCTCTCCCTTCCCCCTTCCAATTCTCTCTCCCCCTCTCTTTTTCTCTCGCTCTCTCACTCTCTCTCTCTCCCTTTCCATCTCTCTCCCTCTCTCCCTTTCCCTCTCTCCCCCCCCTCTCTCTTTCCTACCCTGCACCTCCTAATTACTCTTGGGTATATGTGTGCAAAAATTGGATATCCGATTTATAGCACCAAAATATTACATTTTAAAAAGTTTTTCAAATTAGATATTGGACACAAATTGGATATCCAAAACAAATTAGATATCTGATTTGAATCGGATATCCGATTTGTAGTACTTTCACTTGGGCATTGCTATGGAGCAATGCACTGACACCCAACCCAAAAAAAAAAGGCAACTCAAGATTTTTGCATTTTTTGGCGAGTTCAAAACACTACTTTTTTCATGTTGCCACTTTTTGGCCCATCATGATCTTGCACATACCCAGGTCTAAAACAGGTAGTTTTATTGCTAAGGTGGATCACTCCTATCTTCGAAGGCCATAAACTTATGATTAGGTCAATTGTTCTTCTCTTTAGAAAATTCCTATTTCCTTTTTGATAGGTTAATTATGATTTGATTAGATTGTTTATGAAGCACTTATTTCAAACAAATATCTTTATGAAAGAAGTAAATTGGCATGAAATTAAACATGATTTGTATTCCAATGTAAAAACTACAAAGAATGGAAACAATTCTTTCAATACATAAAATATTATGTAGTAGTCAATTAAAATGAAAAATATTACTCTATATTAGTTAGGATTCACAACTAAGAAGATGATCTAAAGTGACTTATTTATCCTAGAGGAACTAAGTATATAGTATACCAAGAAAACCAAGAAACCCACAACTACCCCTATTTTGAAGGAGTTTAGTTTTCTCCCCTTCCTAATCTCACTAATATTGTCTAATTATTTTAAAGAGATGAAGGGTCATAACACAAATTTATTCAACCCAATAAATATCTTGGTTAATGAAACTTGACAAAAGCAACAAAACAATTGCTACATTTGGCATTTCATGTTGAATGAAGAGTGGTGACAATAATCTACTTATAGTTTAATAAAAAACTATTTTTATAAGAAGGCTTGACATTAGAAAGATAAGTGCTACTTATAGTTTAATAAAACACTATTATGGTTTTACCAACATATACTATTGTATGCTTGCATGGCTTCTTAGTTAATATATGGGTAGATAGAGATAGATGGGGAGAGAAAGAGAGAGAGATAGATATATATATGGAAAGATAAAGAGAGATGGAGATATATGAGAAGAGAAAGGAAGAGAGGTAGGGATAGAGTGTTAATGCTTAGGGGGGATAGGGAGGGAGAGATGGTAAGAGATAGAGAGGGGGAGATAAAGAGAGGGAGGGAGTGAAAGGGATATAAATAGAAAGAGATAGAGAGAGGAGTGAGAGGGAGATAAAAAGAGAAATAGAGATAGAGATATAGAGTAGGAGAGATGGAGGGAGAAATGGAGTGAATGAGAGAGAAAGGGGGAAGAGGGAGATATATCTCAATAGATAGAGGGGGGAAGAGGGAGTGACATAGATAGTGTGAGATATAGAGATATAGAGAGTGACAAGGAGAGATATATCAATCACCCTCCCTATATCTCTATCTATTTATCCTTATCTCTTTACCTCTCTACCTCTCTCTATCTCTTTGTTTCCCTTTCTATTTGTATGTTTTTCATTATTTCCCCCTCTCTATATTTTCTTCCCTATATTTATCTTTGTCTCCTTAAATGTGCAATGGGTACATTTAAGAGGTCTTAAAGGAGAATGATCATATCTTTAGTCAAATGTCATGCTACCTTGAGCATAACTCCCCAAGGACACATGCCATCCTTGGATTGTTGACATGAAACAACCAATCAAAATTTAGTTTCTCTCTCTCATATTAATATATATTACTATTATATTAATTATTTTTTGTATTATATAAAAATATACTTATTATTAATTATTAATTATAATAATTTTATACATATTTAATAATTTTGTTAAAGAATATAATATATAATTATAATAAGTTGAATAATTATATTATTTATTATGCAAAATATAGCTAATATATACTTAACTATATTGTAGAATATTAAAACCTAGCTAAATTGTGCCAAAATTTTCAATTTAATTAACATACTATAAAACCTAATGAAACTAGGTTGTAGCTCGTCAAATTGAAGAAGCGAAAGGTCAATACCAGTGCTGAGGAAGAGTTTCGAGTAGTGAAAAAAAGGTGAATGCTAGTGCTGAGGAAGAGTTTGGAGTTAAAACAAGGTCAATACCAATGCCGACAATGATTTTGGAGGAGTGAAAACAAGGTCAACATCAACACCGAGGAAGAGTTTGGAGGAGTGAAAACAAGGTAAATACCAGTGTCGAAGACAAGGTTGAGGGCACTCAGGGAAAATCAAGGACCAAGGGGAAATGAGTACTGTAAGTTTGGCACCCCCATTCTCTTTAACCTACAATTTTCATGCCTAGTTTCCAAAGATCTTCTCGTACATTGGCACCTCCATTCTCATAAAATGGTATAAGATAAGACAAAAAAATAAAATAGCTTAGTCTTTCACATTTTTATCAATTAGCCTTAGGTCTTGGAAAAACTCCCATAATCTACCCACATCTTGGTTGAGGTATAGGATTTCATCACACATAGCCTTCATCACATGAGTTTGAAGCAATTGTAGAATTATCCCAAGTATATGCTAGGCTAAGGTAGATCTAATGAATGGAAGTAGAGGAATACAATTCTTCTTTAATACCTCCACCATAAACATGTGCAAGGTGTTGGTTGTTTTTCGATAAGCAGGTTGATCTTCTAATCTACCTATGTAATTTCCAATTCCAATAAAGGAAAACTCGAAGGACTTGGACCAACTGATGAGGATTTTAAAGATCTCCTAAAATTTGGGCACTACAAGACCCAAGAGGGTGATCCCTTAATGTGTTTACAACCTTTGGACCATCATCATAAACAACATTAACAACAACAAATAATATCATTTAATAGCTCAACATAATAGGATAATACCAAATAGATTTGGTTGTTTATCAATAATATCAACTATTTGGAGCATGAGATAACTACAAAAACATTTCACAGTATAAGATAGTCACTGATTTTCAATTTGTAGCAAGCTCTAGGTAAAGGAAAACAAATATTGAAACATATGAATAAGTACAACTTAGATCAGTGCCATATATCCATTGGAGTTGTCAAATTTATAAGCATCTAAGGGTTTATGAAGATTTAAGACATAACATATAAGATCCTTGATAACATTGCTTTACAATATCATCAATATGTA
>VDFB02248173.1:0-28205 GCA_007258455.2 Sequoia sempervirens | reverse complement strand
GAAAATGACACATGGATCAAGGCTTTAGCGACAAAGAGGTGGTGGAGCCCATGTACTACTAACAAGTGATTCCATATGGCTTCCTATCATTTGGTAAGTATTGCGGCTATGTACAGTTAGATCTTTCATAATAAGTTAGTTAAATCTGGATCTTTAATCAATTAGCACTCCAAAAGGATCAATGAGTGGCATTCAAAACACAACTGAGTGCAAGTGAGCCATTTTGGTTAATGCGAGAAAGCCTTAATAATTGAAAGGATATTGATCTACCGAATTAAGGAGCTACAAAATTATTAATATTTGTCTTAAAAGCATAATTCAACATTGAAAAACATACTTGACACACTCAAGGAGCTCATGCTATGGTCTCTCAACATTTTATGATGTCAGAACAAGGGTTGTCAACCTGTGAAGAGAACCAGTAAGTGAATTGTTGCCCTCTCTCCAACATTATTGATAACTTGTGGTTTTTATAGCTTGAGTCTATTAGGGTTTTCTTGGTTCAGCATTTCTAAGGTTTGATGTTCATAAAGAATATTTTTTTAATTTTGAATTTGTATAATTCATGTCAAACCCTCACAAAAGTCGTAGGCCTTGTTCAGATAAACCAAAAACTCTGCATTATCGTATCTCTTGTGTTATGGCTCCTAAAATAAAAGTTTCTTCATCTAAAGGGGAAGCTTTTGCACCCAAAATACCTTTAAACAAAGACCTCATGGATCAATTACCACCCTCAACCAGTGACAAACCTAAAGGCAAATTGAAATTCCTAGAGCTCCGCAAGTAGTAGAGGGTCTGTTTGACAAGAGATGTTCTATTAGAGATGCCAAATTACCTTATCCTAGATGGGAATTATTTTATAGCTTTTTCAGGAATAGAAATATGGGTATCCTAGTAGGAAACCCTTAGAACTGCGACTTAGGAAAGTTGATTATGCCAAATGTTTATATGGATGTTGACTTGCTTAAGGAAATAGTTGCTAATTATGACCTAGTCACAAGGACTATAAGAACATATGATGAGAAAGAGATGGTTAGAATCACTAAGGAGGAATTGATTTTTGTTTTCAAGCTCACTAGATGGAGTGATGAAATGCATAAGATAAATGAAGACACTCTTAGGCAAGAGTATGATAAAACCGAGATTTCATTCAGAGTCCATGTCCTGTTGATATTCTTAGCAGAAATTACAGATCAGAAGATTGTAATAGGATCACATGATAAAGAGCCTTTCCCAGTTAACTATTTTGTTTCCTACTTCAAAAGGACTTTCTATTCCACTTGTCAAATAATTGGTTATGATCTTGTCTTTGGAATGCCAATGGAATGGACGTATATGACTGCTCATATCTAGCAATGCCAGTATTGTGCAGTATATGATTATGTGGGGTTTCTTTGAGAAAGAATGAATGAAGGACTAACAAGGTTGAAGAAGGGTGAATTAGGAGTGAGATTTAGTTGGTATTCATTGTTGATGCACATGTTTTTGTACAAAGCTGCAGTTTACTTTGGACACAATATTGTCTTGGAAAGAAAGGCGGGTGACTTGGACCTGCCCACACAATGTTGGACCATAGTCTTGGAAAAATATTATAGGACATATGACTATGTGATATTCAAGAATTTTTTTACTTCTGAACTAAAGAGAGTCTTAATTCTGAATTTACCTAGAATTCCCATAACTCTACATGATTTCTTAAGACCCAAGGAGAGAAATCCTGAGATAGGAGTTGATCATAATTGGAGAGATGTTATCTCATACCCCGATTATACTATCTTAAGAGTATATGGTTCCATGGTAGCACCTCACTTGCTGCCAAAGTTTGTGGTAGAAAGAATTGGTTTTCTTGAGGTTATGTGGCAACTGGGAAGTGTAGAAAATGAACACTTATTGAATCAAGGAAAAGGAACTTGCTTTCCTTTGTAAACTTGTTTTTCTAATTTTCTAATGACCAAGGGAGGTTGGAATAATATCCTTGATATACTCAAAACCTACCACATGTGGAGGTCAGTTGAGAAGGTCAAATATGACCCTGAAGGTTTTATAGTTTGGCTGAAAGAAAGAAATAAGAGCTAAAAATTTGTCCACATTTTCTAGTATCCTGAAGATGTAATAAGAAATGTGTCAGACACTTTGGAGTAGGAAAAAGGCTGGAAATATGGATTGCATTCAATAAAATGTAGAGAAAAATAAAGCAAGAAGAACCTAATTTTGAAATTCTTCCAGAGGCTAAAGATATAATATAAAAGGTAGAGCATGTAGAAAGGAATTTTGATTCAATAGTGGGCCACCTTGAAACTAAAGGGGTAATAGGTAAAGATAAAGGGAAATATCTAGTTTTAGAAGGACTGAGTGGAGGAGAAATCCCTTCTATAGGAGAAGAATCTACATCACAAGCCCCTGAGGAACCAAGAATAAAATTCTTTGTAAGGAGAAAGAGTAAGGAAAATAAAATTGATGAAGCTTGTGCTCCCTCTCAACAAGAGGAAAACAAGCCTCCTTCTCTTGTGCCACAAGTACCACTTCCATCTCCACCAAGGCCGGTAGAGCTTAAAATTTTCAACATTGATTCCCCACCACCTAGTGAATTAACATCAAGGGAGCCACCATTAAAAAGGAAAAAGGTTGAAGCCACTGGTCTAGTGGACTATGATGATGAAGGTTAAGATTATGTTATTTGGGTGTCAGAGCAGGAAGTGCAAGGAGTACCCATCACACCTGTAGTAAGGGAAAAACATCAATTGGAAACAATATTGAGTAAAGTTGATCTCACAAGACTCAATGGAAGAGATGATAAGTGGATTGAAGCATGTGCAAAGTTCTTAGATGATGACTCATTTATAAAGACTCAAGCCTTTATGGAATTTGTATACAAGGATAAAAGAGATGAACATGTAAAAAGTCTGGCTATAGAAAGAATCCTTCATCTAGAATTTCCAAATACTATCATCTAGAAAAAAGTGTTAAATGAAATGAGAACTAGATTCCAAAAAATCACTGCAAAGGAGGGTCGAGAATTGGTAAGGACTAGTGGAATTTTGTTGCTACTAGAATGGGATATTTCCTTTGCCATAGCTTTTGACACAATAAAGAAATGTGACAAACCTCTCTATGATACAAAAGAATAAGTTGCACTTGCATTATAGGGGTCTTCTTATAGTGAAGATTGGGAAGCCTTGGCTATATGGTCTTTAGCCCCAAGCACAAGAAAGTCTGATATTGTTGAGCCTGCACCTAACTACAATGGAGGCCTAACAATAAAAAGAGTGTCAGAAACATCGGCCTTAGAAGCTACAAATATGTCAATTCATGTTGCACATTTCACAATGGCCACTGTAGAGTCTATGACTATAGAAAAGGATAAGCTTAGGACAAAATGCAATAAATTGCTAGATAAATATGGAGACCTTGAGCAGGATAATATGCAGTTGCAAAAAAAGGTAGCATTATTGGAGGATATGTTGCAAATATTCCAACTTGAAAGGCTTAAGCAAAACAATGTTGACTCCCCCACTACTTTACAAGAAGCTATACCCCCAGAGTTTACTACTGAAGTAAGTTCTTCATGGGTCATTGTGCCATATAACATGGGGAGTGTGCCCATTTCAATAGTAGAACCCAATACATTAGAAGGGTCACAGGATGAAAGGGATATCAATAGGGATGAGTTGCTTAGGAAGCTAAATGAGTACAAAGAGAAATATGACAATCATGATGATGAGACTTTTAAGAGTAATATGAAGATTGTCGCAACAGTGCTAGAACACTTGAATAGAAGAGTGAATAACAAGTTTAATACTATTCACTACATTTATTCATCTATGGTGGATGCTATCAATAATTTTGACATTGACATAGAAAGAGCCATTCCACTCATGGAAATTTGGGTCCCTAGGAAGCATGATTTGATATTAATGGGAATTGGAGTTATATAGGATCCCAATCCACCTAAAAAGTTTAAACCTACTGTAGTTATTGCAGGGAAGATTGAAGCATATAGGGGAAATATTGAACCATTGGAGAATAAAATAAAGGAGCTAGTAAAATCCTTCCATGAATCACATCATGGCCTTCTTCCATCCATTTTAAGGGATGATAATATCATTAAGACTCTACAAGAGTGGAAAAATGAAACAAATCAGGTTATTTCAGATCAGGCTATGTCAATTTGTCACAAATTTGATATGGAGACATTGAAGATAAATATGGATATGTTAGTTCATGTTGAGACTATCCTATTGGAATTTGATAAGGAAGCTAACCAAATTGTCACCAAGTATGCACCTTATAGAAAAAGTGCTGGTGAAGTCATGAATTTCTATTGGCCCACTGAGGATGAATTCCTAGCATGGAAAGGAAGGTGCTTGAAAGGAGTGGAGGGTCTGACATAAAAGGTGGTGAGTTAGTGATTTGAAATTTTGAAATCTATAGTTATGATAAATAACAGATAGATGGGAATGCATTATATAGCCTAGATTTAGTACATATTAAAGGCTTTTGATAAAGTATGGAAAATATAGTGCATCTTCTCCAAGTTGAATTGATGAAAAGGCTGCAAATGTGGAAATTTCTCTTGACTTAAATTCCTTTTTTGTTTCTTTCATGCTTTCATTCTTTCACTTTGTGTTCGTGGGAACACATTTTGAGGCAACTTTTTGGTTATACCCATTTTGAAAATTGCACTAGACCTCCAACAACGAATGAAGACTACTTTCATTTTCCAACATGTCTCCCACCTCTTGGGAATGCATTGTAACTGAATGGGAGAATCTTTGTTATAGCGGTCCAATAGGGTTTTGACAGGTGTACTCTGCATCCTGAGGCTTGTTTTGGGCTCCTCCGTTTCTATAAGAAGGAATTCGGGGCCAAAAAGTAGGGGTTCATTGTTTTGTAATTAATATTGTGAATTGTAAGGGAAATACTAAGTATGTTTTAGAGTTTTTTTCTTAAGTTAGAGAACTCAGTGTTACATATGTAATTTTGATAACAATATAGAAAATAAAATGCAGAGTAATACCAATTTCATGGTTATTGTCTTTCCTTGTACTCGTTTTATGAGTTATGAATGAAAGAAATCCAGGATTCCTTTTGTTTGTCTCTATTGTTTCTCCATGGATGTTTGATTTCATTCTTACTTATTGATTCAATAAATTAATGTAAATGCTTGGATGAAATTGTTAACTCATAAAATCAGGTGCTAGGATGTTTGTAAGTAATAATTATCATGAATGCAATAGGGGAGTGTTGTAATGAAATATTTCTTGTGACTGTATGTTGTTATTATTGAGTTGTTATCTGGTTATATAGGTTGATATTGACTCTGCTGCTTAGGATAAAGGAACTGGTTCATGCAAAGTACTCATGGTTCAGTTTCTATGTTGATTCATCAACTAATCACTTTTAATTTACAAATTCTCAAATGGATACCGCTGTAGTTGTTTGTGTTGAATTTCTACATTCTCATGCTCCAAGTATAGGAAATTGAGAAATCAGTTACTAACTTATTTGATGTGCAATATTGTTGAGTAATTTAATGAGAATTATATGTTATTGACAATGTATTTAATTATAATTGTATGAATTCCTGAGTATACATTGTGGGATCACCCTCATGGGTTTCACATAGCCCAAAGTGTAGGAGTAGAAATTTTGCAGCTTCCACTCATTCGTTGGCCAATCCCTTTGGAGTACTGATTATTGGAAATAGAAAAGTCCATAGGTATTTATGGAGATCAATTTGGTTCTTAAAAAATAACCAACAAAATGTATGTAGAACAAAACATAAAGTTCTAAGATGAAATGTGTGCACCTAAAAATTTGAAGATGATTGGATGGAGCTCTGAAATGCTAAAAATAGTGACTTTAATGCTAACTGGGACTCATAGGCCAAGCTCGGTGAATTAGTCCCAGAATTGGGTTTCTGTGCAAAAGCAAGAATCTAGAAAATGGGTATCTGAATCTACAAAAAACTTGAAAATTGACCTCAATTGGGACTCATATGCCAAAACTGACATATTAGTCTAGTTAGGTTTTTATAAAGCTTCAAAGTATGAATTTGGTCTTCAAGGTCTACTCTGTGCTTCCCAATTGATTTTCGAATTTGAAAACTTGATTTGCAACCTGTAGGAGTCTTCCAAGTATCTCCAATGAAAGGTGACAACTTTGACAACTTTAAACATTTTGACAACCTTCTCCAAATTTTCTCTTCAATGTGTCTTCAACCCAAACCTACAAATCACACACTAAAGAGAGGTAAAATTGTTGTTTTGTTAATGGAAAGGGGTTTCCCTTGGTCAAACTCCATTTTGGTAATCAAACCTTGAAATCAAATGAAATAGGAATGAAGAATAATAAATGAACAAAATATGATGTTGCAACTTGCCAAATCCTAGCAATGAAGTGTTGCAAACATGTATGAGATGGCTCCAACAGTTGTAGACCTTGAATCTTTCTTGAATAGGATAGATCTTGAATGAAATGCTAGCTTGAATCATGAAACCCTACATCACAATTGTTAGCTCCAAGAAAACCATGATGCATGAATACTTTGGCATGATGCTTGATGCTTGAATAATGCTCAAGAATGCTTGATAATCTACTCTTGAAGACTCTTGAATTCTCTTGTGAACTCAAACTTCCTATTATGAATGCTGTCACAAAAGTCTTAGGTGAAAATGAGTGAAAGAACCTTGTATTTGTACTTATGGAAGAATTCCTGAAATTACAACACTACAAGACGACATCAGATCTAGGAGCATAAAATCCTGGCAAGAATTTGAATTAATTTTTATTTTTGGCTATGTGAGACTCATATGCCCAAGGTGGCATATGAGTCCAATTAGGAAGAATTTATGGGTCCATTTTCCAAAATGCTTAGAAATATGTGAAACCAAGATTGAGACCCAAAAAACTAAGTGGGACTCATACACCCAAGGTGGCGTACAAGTCCCAGATCACTAAATCTAGGCCACAAAACCTAAAAACACTTGAATTATGATCAGATGTTGATTTATGTTGGGATTATCCTCAAATAGATGTATTAAATGAGGCTTGTGGATGTAAAATAAGGCCAATTAAAGCATAAAGAAGCCCAATTATTTATGAAAACCCTCAAAAAGTGTGAAAGTGTGTTACAACACTTTACAACAACTTGAATAAGCCATGATTAAGTTCATTTAATTAACAAGGGCTAAATACCTAATGCGAGTGTGTTAAACAAATTACAACACTAAGTCAAGGCATTATTAAGCTCAATTTAACAAGGAGGTCCCAAACAAGTATGAAAATGTCATTGACAACATTTTTCGACACTACATTTAGCCCCCACTTTAGTCAAAGGATAAACTTGCTTCAAACTCACAATAAAGTAGAAAAAAACACTTCAAGAGGGGTCTAAGTGCACTAATTCTAGTAAGGTAGGATGACAACGATCAGGAGGGGTGATCAAGATCTCATGAAAAACCAACATAGGCACAAAAGAACACACATGAAAAATGATAAAGAGAATCATAAAGACACAACCATACACTACCATTGAAGACATAAAGAAAATGAAACAAAATGAAAAGGAAAGGGTTGGATCAAGATTTTACCATTTGTCCATCACGATGTGGATTAGATCTAGGCTATTTTTCTGAAAAATGCAAGCTCACTCTAAGGAAATGGAACTTTAGGCTATTCGTTGGGTGAGGATCCTAAAGAGGTGAGACACATACACACATGGACGGTATGCACTCACACTCACACATGAGTGGCTAAGGTAAATTCATGCCTCGCTTGAGCTTCCCATCAAAAACCATACCAAAGTTATACCTCCTAATAACTTCAATAAGGTGCAATGCAAAAATGATCTTCGAGCTTCATGAGGCAAGAAAAAATTCATATGCTTGGAGCTCATGAACAATGCACTTCAAGCTTCATGAGGAAAGAAAAAATTCTTATGCTTGGAACTCATGAAAAAAAAGGATGGCTCCATAGGCATGCAAGGTCGTCATATAACTGGAATTTTGTAAATGCAAAATGTAAAGAACATTCAAACGAGTCTTGCTTAATTCACATAAGGTCTTTAATTTAGGGAACATTGTGCCTAATGTCTCCAAGAGAGGACCAATCAAATAATAGAAGATTCACAACTTAGGGGATGCAGTGTATCACATCAAGCCACTAAGAGGAATATAATATGCTAAGAGAGATCACCATCTTGAAGGACATCACACCCAATATCACCATAAAGTGAAAAGTACATCACATAAAGTAAGAAAACTACACCATGTAAAGGAAAAATGCAAAAGAATAATCCCAATGTATACTCCCACTTTAAAGAAATTGCTAAACACCACGTTGTGAGAAATTACTTTAAAGTAGCAAATGATAAATTCTAACAACAAAGAGGACATGAGAGCTAACTTGGAAATCCCTATTCCAAGTCATATATTTCCATATAAAGCTATGTGATGCACAAGAAAAGGAAGGGATTTCCCCCAAAATGAAATTTCAAGCACATAAGGGATATATGGATTTGGGGTCAGTATGTTCTTGCTACAATGTTTTTATAGAGTTCGAAACTATCATCATTCCCCAAACACACATAGAACTGGAAGAATGACACAAAGAGAGGGAAAACAAAGAAAAAACTTTCGATTCAACATGGAAGAAACATGAATTTCTCAACACCTTCCATCATCCCCAAAAGGAAAACACAAGACAGAAAATAAAAGATGAAGGAAAAATAAAGGAATTTTTTTTGGGTCAACATGGAAGAGACATGAATGTCTTGACACCTTGCATCATCTCCAAAAGGAAAAAACAATAAAAATGAATAATAAATAAAGGAAAAGGTAAAATATTTATGACATAGAGAAGAATTAATTTGGTCGTGTCAATAAAAGGATATAAAAGTCATGGAAAATCCTAACCTGGGAATTAGCCATTCCAGCAGGTGACTAACATCTTCTTATGGTCATTCATTTACATTGTCAAACCAGGGAATGTATACTTGAAATGGAGTGGCACTGTATGTGCACTAAGAACTAGTTTTCAGTCACAATTTACCAGAACTAAATACTTGGAAGGAATTCTACTTATGCTACAAGAATGTAATGTAAAGATTTCTTAACTTAAGCGTATCTTAATCAAAGCAGAAATCATAACAGCTGTTACTAAGAAACAAACTATGAATTGGCCTTATGCTACAGGAACAATATAAGACTGAGTTTGTGCTGAAACCTTCCAGAATGAAATCTAACTTATGATCAACAGGAAATAAACAACTAACTAACTAACTATAGATACTTACTAAGTGGGCCCCCTTAGCAAGCCTCAACTAGTTATGCAAGAATTAAACTCAAAACTTCATCATCTTTCATTCATAAAATTGGAATCATATACACTGATTATTCTACTTCTAAGAAAACTAACAGAAATCTCTGATTCTTATCATAATACCAACTTTCACATACTCTACTTGCTCACTCACATAGGAGGAACACTTATTTAAACTAGAAAAGCAACTAACTACCTAACTCTAACAGAGAAATACGTGGACATAAATGTATCTTGAAACTGAGGAACATACTTCTCATAAATGAAAGCATATCCGTTCAATACAATCTAGAGAGAATTTAGCATTCCACTCTTCCCAGATTAATGATCATTTAGATTTCTTCCCAACGACCCAGTCAGAGAGTCTTCGCCAGAAAAACTTCCTTGACGCTGTGCTAGAAATGGACTTTACTGCAGGGTTAAGATCTGCTGCGCTTGACTCGTTCATGCTTCCTTCAACAACTTGAGATACACAAGGCAACAAAAGTGAAAGAAAGCATGCATGGAAAACAACACGATACAAATTCATTAATCACATATTAAATCTATTTCATTATTCAAAAACCACATGCATTATAGCAGTCATTCGGGAGGTCAAACGGGGCAATTAATAAGACACATAGAGATGTTAAGCTACAGGAATATAGGAATGTATTGCTATAGGATACTACCCAATTTTAGATAAAAAGTCTTTAATCAAAGAGTTAAAACAACCATTAGCAATAAGAGTAAGGGTATTAAAAATACATCATAATACTCAAATTATGAGCATATTTCGAGCTCATCATTTGCCCGCTACTTATCCTAATGATGGTCCTCCAGCATTAAGCTTCCTAGTTGTTTCTCTAAAATCCATAGGAGTAGCATGGCCCTGTGGTGAAGTCCCAAATTTATAATAGAAACCTCTGAAATTTTGCCATCTTTCATATCTGCGGGTTTCTGTAACCTCATTAACATCTATAGCTCGATAAGGATAAAGTGGCCACATCAAAACCAAAGGTTGAAATGTTTTTGGCAACCATAACTCAAACCTATTCTGAAGACCAAGCTGCATGTACTTCTCTGTCCTTCTAAGGGTTGCTTTAAAGTTCAAGGGGCTATGAGGCTCAAATTTCCTCAGACCAACAGTCAATTTCTCCCATCTCTTTTGAATTCTGGAAGAGGAAAACTTCCAAAATAGATATGGTTGGCCTTTGAATTCTTCATACACTTACTTCCTGATATCGAATATTTTTTATTCTTTCTATTTGATCATTTAACCCATATGTAACAGTAAGCCAAGTTTTCAGCATTGTGTAGGGATCTGAGCTTTCAGGTCATAGTGGGATAGGCTCATCCCTTTCAGGCTCTTCATAAGCTTTTAATTGTCTACCATAATTAGTTTCATTGGCCGCCCAAGACATGAGTGACCTCAATTGAATATCACCAATGTAAAGAAGTGGATTCCACTATGTTTCAGAGGGAATTATCAAACCATGCAAATAAAATTCACATAAAAAAAATTCAGCCAACTAGGGGCTACTTGATAAGCATCATAAAATTCCTTGGTTGTATGAATAATAGGATCTAAATTCCTTGAAATTCTCATTAATTGAAACCAAAGAAATTGCTCTTTTAGGCACATAGCATAGACCCTAGGCGGTGGTCTACATTCCACAATTTTACCAGTTATTTTCATCATTTCATCCATTTTCTCTTTCATTTCCTGGATTTCCTGTTTCTGCCTTTCAATTTCTCTTTTCAATTTCTTCTTCTCTTCTTCCCAAAGACTTTGTTGAATTTCAATCTTGGCTAAGTGGCGGAAACTCAAGGTTTGAAATGTGACCGGCCTCCATATGGTCCTAAGGTATTCAAAAAATTCAATCAAAAAATTCTTTTTATAAACAACCATTACTTGACAAGTTGCAGGGGGTAATGAGGTTTCATTGGACACTTCTAATTGTCCAGGTTGTTCTTCCTCTTGCTATAGGATGAATTCATGTTGCTGCACAGAAGGAGAATGTACTTCCTCTGAAACTTGCCTAGCTACCTCAGCCAAGTCATCAAGACTTGGCATTCCCCTTTCATTAGTACTAGCATGTTGTGGTTCCTCAACTTCCATTGGCTCATTTTTCATTTCCTCAAAAACAACAGGTGGACTATGTGGAACATCTCAGATACATTTTGAGAATCATCATGACTGTATTCTTCAGAGTCCTCAAAAATTACTATAACTTCAGGTTGAGCAGAAGTTGAGGTGACTTTATGTTGTTTCCTTGCTGAAACTCTTTTTGGCAATGTTGCAGCTGCAGAAGGCACTCTCGTGGCTTTCCTCTTTCTGAATTTCCTATAGGATTCAAACTCAACAGAAGAAGATGATGGTGAAACTGCAGTGGTAACAGGTGTTGTTGCGGGAGGAACTGCTACAGGAGAAGACGATGTAGGAGAGGAACACTGTTGTTTCTGAACATGAGGGTCAGAATCTGGGGTTTGTTCTGCCCTAGATGACTCTCCTACCTTATTTTTCCCTTTTTCTCTTCTACTAGTAGACTTGGTTTGTACTCGGGTAGAGGGCTCTGGTGTGGAGGTCACAGGAATAGATGTTGCAAGCGTAGGTACTGCAGGGAGTGCTCTAGGAGGCTCTGGAAGTTGCAAACCCTTTTGGGAAACAAATTCTTGCCAAGAAAGGGGTGACACATCCCTTAGGGAGCACACAATCAAGAGTTTAATGAGGGAATGATGGGCGATAGAGTTGTCCCTACCCCTCTAGGTTTCATGGGTACATTGTTTCAAAAGGTTTAACAAAAAATTTGGAACATTGATAGCTAAACCGTGCCTCATATGACTCAATAATTTAAAATGGTAGGAATATAAATAGGAAAAGCATCCCTCACAAGTCAAGTACCTGATTATGAGGATGATATATTCTGAGTATGGAAAAGGCAGTGACACTCATTTTCATCCTTGTTTAGAAACCTCCAAGGGTCCATCTATTGGTACTATAAATTTTTCCCTAGCAGAGACAACATCTGAAGAAAATTTTTCTCCTACCACCGGAAGCCCAGTTACTTTTACAATTCTCTCTTCTATAATAGCTACTGTCAAACCCCACACTGTAGCTTCTCCTTTTGAAAGAGTTCTCAAAAACTCGCCTGCAGCTTCCTCATTAAAGGAATCTAACCTCATAAAATAATTCAGCTAACCACAATTGATGAATGCCTGAACTGCCTGAGGATTTTGTGTCAAGAGATCATGAGCTATAGGCTCATGTCTTACTAACTGGCCACACATATTCACAAATTATCCTAGCTGAGATTCCTGAAACTCAAACTTTTTCTGAAAATTAAAAAAAAACTTTTCTGCTCTGTTTCTTTCTGCACTGCCATCACTTTCCTTTACTTTTCCAAGAATGACTCAAAGAATATTTGCATGAAATGATTGTTATGAACTACCCAAATCAAGCAGTTAATTGTTGTTTAGGATGAAAACACGCAGTCATATTTGGAAAGTACAAGAAAATAAAAATAACTTAACAGTTGTGATAGTGGCATAAGAAAAATTTTGAAAATGGATTATCCCGCCCCCTACTTAAAATTTCACATGTGTTCACACATGTGTGAAAGGATAGGCGAAGATTAGACAATAATGACTGATATCTACATAGCAATTAATGAATAAATGAAATAAATAAACGATGTGAAAATAAAAGATATTGTGTACCTTGGAATAAATGCATGTACATGCTTGGAATGAGCACAACTTAGCATTAAATGATGGATGGACTGGAAACCATAAATGAGGGTGGTATGACATAATGGATGACATGGATGGGTGACATGTAAGAAGAGGTAATGAATGGTGGTGATGGATGAAAAATGGAGAAAGTGGCATCCTTAAAAAGGAAACCTTTATTATGGGCATGCAACGTGAAATTTTAAATAGATGCTATAGGAGAAAGGCCGAAGCCTTTTGCTATAGGAAGATCAGTGGCCGCATCTGAAACAAACTGCTTCATAAAGTCTTCTTTAGATGTTGGCTTATGATACAACCTAAGATGGTGTCTATTAACCAGTAGCTTGAATCAGACAGGATCTATTGTAGCTAACTGAACTGAACCATTATCAAACACATTTTCTATTTCATAAGGACCAAGCCATCTTGTGGTGAGTTTACCTTGATTTTCCTTGTATCTAGAGTCATAGAGCAGTGCCCAATCACCGACAAAGAATTGCTTAGTTCTGATATGGTGGTCATGCCATTTTTTTCTTTGCTGTTGGATAGCTTCAGTATGTTGCAGGGCAGCTTTCCTCATCTCATCCAATGCATTTAGTTGCAGGAGGTGTTCCTTTTGAGCATCTGAAATATCAATGTTAAGCTGGAGAGCAGTCCTTAAGGTCTTATGCTCAAACTCAATTGGCAACATGGCAGTCTTTCCATAGAGTAACTCAAAAGGAGTAAACCATGTAGTTGTTTTCCATGTTGTCCTATAGGCCCAGACTGCTTCAGGAAGGTGACTACTCCAATACTTCTTGTGTAATTGTACTGTCTTAGTAAGGATTACCTTAATTTCTCTGTTGGTAACCTCTGCTTGACCATTGGTTTGAGGGTGATAGGGGCTAGACTTTATGTGCCTAATCTTGTAATCATTCATCAATGCAGTGATTAAGTTTGATGTAAATTGAGCTCCTTAATCAGTAACAAGTTCCCTTGGGACTCCAAACCAAGTAAAAATCTATTCATTTAGGAACTCAGTAACTTTATTGTCACGGGCATGTGTCATTGCTTTCACTTCTACCCACTTGGTTACATACTCAGTGCAAACCAAAATGTATGATTTCCCATTGGATGGAGGATCAATAGGCCCAAAAAAATCCATGCCCCACTTGTCAAAGGGACTGGCTACCACTTGAGGATACAAAGGCATTTCATCAGAAATTGTTGGTCTCCCCATGCATTGACATCTATCACATTTTCTGGTGTAGGCTGCAACATCTTTGTGTAGTGTGGGCCAATAGTATCCAATAGCAAGCACTTTCATAGATGTTCTCTTCACTGCAAAGTACCCACCACATGGCTCATCATGACAGGCATGCAAAATGTCATAAGTCTCATCTTCCCTAACACACCTTCTCATGACATGGTTAGGTCCTATGTAAAATAAATAGTCTGCAATCGATGAAAAGGTAAAACTTTTCTCAACCAACAATTTCCTTTCATTTGGTGAGAAGTGAGCTAGGATCTTGTTGGCTGATAAATAATTTGCAATATCTGCATACCATGGAGTTCGAGCAGTAATAGAAAATAGATGTTCATCGAGAAAGCTATCATCAATTACCTCAAGGGTGAGAGGTGTAGTTTTTTGAAGTCTTGACAAGAAATCAGCCACCACATTAGCTTGGTCTAGCTTATCAATAACTGTCATATCAAATTCCTGCAACAATAGGAGCCATCTTGTTAATCTACCAGATATGGCAGGCTTATTCATGAGGTACCTTATTGCTGCATGATCTGTATGGAAAAATATTTGGTAACCAGTGACATAATGTCGAAACTTGTTCAGGGCATACACAACTACTAGTAATTCTTTCTCTATGACAATATAGTTTAATTCAGGGCCTTGAAGTTTTTTGCTAATGAAATATATGGCATGCTCTATGGAATTCTCTTTCTGTGCTAAAAATGCCCCAATGGCATAATTAGAAGCATCTGTGTGTATATTAAAGGGAAAACTCCACTTCGGTCCTTGAAGAACAGGTGCCTGAGTAAGTAAGTTCTTAAGCTGCAGGAAAGATTTGTCACAGGCCTCAGTCCAGTTAAATCCAGAATCCTTAGTCAATAAGGCATATAATGGACTGGCTATTTTGCTGAAATCTTTGATAAATTTTCTATAATATCTAGCATGTCGTAGGAAGCTTCTAACATCCTTTTGTTTCATAGGTGTTTGCAAAGTTAGAATAACTTCTATTTTTGCAGGTTCAACTTGAATTCCTGCTTGAGAAATATGATGGCCTAAAACATTTCCCTCTTGCATCATCATAAAGCATTTCTCACTATTCAAAGACAAATTTTGCTTCTTACATCTTTTCAATACTTTCTCCAAATTGGCTAATGATTCTTCATAAGTAACTCCATAAGTAGTAAAGTCGTCCATGTAGATCTCCATAGAATCATGAGAAATGTCAGCAAAAATACTGATCACTGCCTTTGAAATGTTGCAAGTGCATTACACAGGCCAAAAGGTAGGACATAGTAGGCAAAAGTGCCCTATGGACTTGTAAAAGTTGTTTTGTCTTGATCCTCAGGGGTAATTCTAATTTGATTATACCTGTGGATGTCAAAATTTGAAAATGGTTAGAAATCTTAACATAATAAAATATCATGTTAGTCACTTAAAACACATAGATTACACATCCTTATGAGATACTTAAGCATGATAAAATATGCAAAACTAACTAGAACAAGAATAGCTAATTGCAAGCATATAAAACATGATCAAAACTTTATCCCATATTGGATTAATGCTATTGTAGAAAATATCCCTTTCCAATCCTTGCTTAAGCTTGATGTTAAGATGCTATGAAGATGATGATAAGATGGGAAAAATCAGTTCTCTTGAAGAGAGTGACTTTACATGAGTGATTGTGGAGGATTTGAAGAAGAATGAAGCCTTTCATTTATAGATTTTCTTGATGAGGGATTGGCCAAATGGATGAATGTGGGATTAAAAAAAAATCAATGAAAAGAGGCCACTTGTCAACTTGCCATTGGTTGAGGGATGTGCAAGATTTGGGAAATGTGCCCAAGAGGGGGAAATTTGAAATTTGAAATGAGAGTTAATGTTGAGTTTGACTTGTGCAAGGGACATGTAAGAGACGTGTAAGACCTATTAAATGCCTTGTTGGATGTACCTTTCAACTTGCTTTTGAATTCAAATTTGAGGGAATATTCCCTATAAATGCCATGTTGAGTGAAAATGATAATTTCAATAAATCAATAAATTGATTTATTTGTGCAAGTGGGATTATCTAGAGGATGTGATGGATGATTAGGTTAGGCTAATTAGGATTAGGTTAGCTTAATGATGATTAGGATGATTTTGACTTTTAGGACTTAAATATTTGATTTATTTAATTAAGAAAAGGATGGAATATGCATTATAATTTTAATTAAATAAAGTTTGATTTATTTAATTAAAGGATGATGTGAGCCAAGTTGATTTATTTAATAATCCTGATTTACTTGGTGAATGGATTTGATGAGTTTGATTTATCTGATGAATGGATGAATGTGAATTGGGTGCCCGATGTTAATTTCACGTATCTACATTTTTCCCCTCTTTGAAGCAATGTACTTGTTGCGTTGGTTCAAAGAATAAACTTGTCGTGATCGAAATTCAAAAAAATAAATATTATTTTTGGATGCCCCAGCAGAAAGAAGTACACTAGTACATTGCCCCCTCAAGAGATTGAGTGAAAAGATTCCATTTGAGGGTCGATCTCATGATAAAGAGGTTCAAACTAGATGGTTATGGATGATGATGCAAATGATATGGTTTTAAGATGTTTAGAATAAAAAATCTATATTATCTTAAACAACTTAAATGATGATATGATGCGAGATGGATAAGATGGATGATGTGATATGCTATGATTATGCAAATGTATGATTTATGCATGCTTAGACTAACAGATCTATATTATGATGATGATTATGCATGTGAGATGATATGTAGAATACTAATGGTTTGTGGATGCAAGATGAATGCACGATGGATGCATGATGGATGCATTGGTGATGATGATGTTAGTGTGGAAATGAAATGATGACAAGAGGATCCAACAAGTCTATGATCTGACGATACTTTATTAGAGATGATGATGATGATAGATGATGATTTGCTTATCAAGGATTGGGATTTTAAAAGGGCTACTTACCTTATGTTTGATAACACACATATGCACCTATGCATCAAGGTAAAAGAACTAGGATGGTGTTGTACCTAGTGCGATGGACTTGACTCTCACAAACGGATAGGAGTATCTTTGTTCACACTTGACAATGGAAACCTTCTAGGACATACCTAACAGCAAGTATTCTGCCATTATTTTACAAGAACGCCCAACAAGCACAACAGAAAAAATAATGATCATTGCCCCATTCCTATTTCTCTAAATCCTTCATTCAGATATCATCAAGAGTGTCCTTGAATGAGCACAATAAGATAACCAAAAGAAAAGATCAAGTATGCAAACAAGTCAATGTTCTTCATACCTTTAGCCAAAGGGATTTGTTTTGATAGGATAAGAATCCAAGGTGATATCCAAAATGATGTCCATTGTCGGAACGATATATCCTAGGACATGCATTGTAAAGGATGATGATGGTTTGATAAGTTGATTGATAGGCTTGTTGATATAAAGTTGACTGACATGTTTGAAAATGATCAAGAGTTTGATTTTGCGTTTAATAGTTTGCTACTTCGATTTTGATTTTACGATTGAAGATTGATTTTGTTGATTGTTGTGATTGTTTTTGTTTGTTTTTCCAAAGGATGAAGGTGACAATCAGTTTATTATGGATGATTGATTATGGGTGCTTAGATGAGACGGATGGATTTTTTCAAATATTTGGATGTTTTGATGTTTTGAAATATTTTAAGGCTATTTTTGGTGTTTTCAAGATTTTACAAATGTTTTGATTTTTCTCGATTTTCCGATGTTTTGGATTTTGATGTTTTGAATGTTTTGATTTTGATGTTTTTCAATTTTTGGATTTTGTGTCTTGGGGGTTGATCAAAGATTAGCATTTCCTACATTTAAGCTTAGAGACGTAGTTTGGATTCCAATGTTTTTGATGTTTTTTTATTTTTTGAGTGTTTTTTGGATTTTTCAAATGTTTTGAATGTTTTTGGATTTTTCGATGTTTTGAATGTTTTTGGATTTTTGGATTTTCTGATGTTTTTGGATTTTTGCATGATTTTGATGATTTGGATATGGATATGTGTGATGATATCCATTCTCTGTTTGGGATTTTGTGGAAAATCAAGCTAAGGTTGATTGATCGAATCAATGGATTGATGATGATGATATCATTGTTGAGGATACACAACAATGCAAGGATTGATTGATCAGGATTGATGACGATAACATTGTTGATGATGCACAGCAATGCAAGGATTGATTGATCAGAATTGATGATGATAACATTGTTGAGGATGCACAACAATGCAAGGATAGTGTTAAGCAACATAGTGATTGGGAATCATATCCTGAGATGATGATTTTTTTGATTGGATTTGATTGATCACGATTAATGAAGCTTGGTTTGAAACAAAAGGTGTTTAAATGATTGATGTGACATTTGAAGTGAAAATTAGATGTGACTGATAGTGATTATTTGGATTGATGTATGATGAAAGATGAAGCATGATAAGGAATGTCTTCTCGTCAAAATGTGCCATGGGCTAGTGATTTGGATTTTGGATCACAAATGCTTTGACCAATTTGGTTTCATGTTTGTCAATGTTCAGATCGCCACATAATTTGGAGGATATAGATCAAGATTTATTCTTACAGCAAGATGTGAACATTTTCCCCCAATGTCTAGCAATGTATGGACTGCCATTTGGATGGATGCTCAGATAGGTGTATGGATGGATGGATATGGATTATCTTATGATAAGATAAGGTGTTTGGATAAAGAACATGCTTATTTGGATAATGCTTCATGGCTCAAATAATGTTGCATAGGATAGGATCAATGAAAATGACCCATATCAAGATGTTTACAATAAACAGGTGTAAAGTGTGCCCCAATCTTTCATCAAGATCAAGATAACTCAGATGATGGATGTAGATGGATAAAAATGGATTGATAATTGGTTCATGGATGGATGGATTTATTATGGATACGATGGATGAAATGCTGGATTTATTACGGATGGGATAAGATGCTTCCTCCTGAACTGGCACACATAGATGCTAGATTCTACACATGATGCATGTTTGCCAGGTTTTCATCATGGTCTTTCCCAAAGCGTCGCCCATGCGGTTTTCACTAGAGGACAATTTTTTTCTTTACTGTTTTCAATCCTTTTTCTTTTTTTTTTGGATTTTCATACTTTTATTATTTTTTGGTTTTTCTAAAATATTTTAAGCTCATGCTGAATGACAAGGTGTCGCTGATGTAGATGCCCCTGCCATAATGTGCCATCAATATCCCCGCTTTGAAGAAGCTGCTTTTGCTAAGATATGTGCACTTGAATGCAACTTTTGAGATTCTTGATCCGTTTTGTCAATACCGTGGTTAACTTTGTCTTTGTGTGCACATCACGATAGAGTGCCTTTTGAATCCTTTGATGAAGGGTCGCCAATACATGGTGAATGCGAGAATTGGATATCATGGAGGCATGGATGGAGTGTGTTTAGGGATAAAAGATGGATTGGTTGAAAGTTTGGAACCTTTGACTCTCCAAACTTGGGAAGATGAGCAATGATGGGTGGATATGGAAGTGTTCATGGAATTAGGACCAACTGCTTGATACACTTTGTACATTGCTTGAAAAGCTTGCTTTTTCTTTGTGGACATCTTTGATGGATACTTTTCCCTCTTTTATTTTCCCCATAGTTTCTTTGACTAATGGAGTTTGATAGGGATAATCTTTCTTTGTATGCTTTGGTATCCATATGTATTTGGTTTGTCCATTATGCTTCTCAGCTTCTGTTGTTTTGATAACGTTCTTTGTACTTTGATTCAAATATTTCATTTGATGTTGGTCCCAATTCGTGGATGGGGTGATGGGTGGATGAAGATTCATGGCATGACTAGTTGTAGTATTGACATCGATTTCATCACAAGGATTCTTTGTGCTCCCTATGTTGATTCTTGTTTGAGATGAAGTTGCCCCCAGTATGGTGGTGGTAGTACCTTTATGCTTTGATTCTTCTTGTCCTGAGATGTCTTGTTCAATAAACATGCTCTGACAAATGACCACTGTAGGTGATGTTTCAATTTGCTACTCCACTAACTATGGATGTTCTATCTAACTTGTTTCCTTGAGCGGATAATACTAGATATCTTTATTCATGATTTCCTCAATCTGAGTTTGGGACATATTTGATCCTGATGTTGATACCTCAATTTGACTATAGGAGTTAATAATCTACCCTTTTTGTGTAACAAAATTTTGTTCTAGATGAAGATCATCTACGTGTCCATGCATAGAAAGCATCTCATGGGTAGATGGAGGAGTATGTGCTACATGGACATAATCATCTTGCATAGATAAGAGAGTTTCCATTAGATTTTTTTAGTATCTTGAAGATACAAATTCTTGATCTTTAATGATCTCAGAGTTGCTTTTGACATTCTTTGGATCAAGTTCTTGACATGGATCAGTTTCAAAGGGTGGATTGCTTACAAAGGGTTCTCGAACATCATCAATAGTCATGATAAGTGGTTTGATATCTTCTTGAACCTTGAGTGGACTTAGATCAAGTGTCGAGTTTAGGATTC
Source organism: Sequoia sempervirens (assembly GCA_007258455.2). NCBI lineage: Eukaryota > Viridiplantae > Streptophyta > Pinopsida > Cupressales > Cupressaceae > Sequoia > Sequoia sempervirens. The sequence goes on along the minus strand of VDFB02248173.1, from coordinate 7,391 downwards.
CTTCGACATCTGCAACCATGAGGTTAAAGGGTGTTAACATGTCTTGGAAAGGACCACTACTAGACTTTGGTGAAAGATGATCATGCTTTGGCATAAATTCTTGAGATATGTCCTCTAACTCATAAGGCGATTTAGAGACATTTTTGATATGATAATTGGTTGATGGAGCATGCATTATGTCGATAGGATCAAATAATCCTAACACTCCTTGAAATAGATCACTAAAGAGTGGCTCTTGATGTATGGTGAGTTGATCATCGGATGGGGTGGAAACATCTTCAAGGTGCTTGTCGATGGAGAGATCTTGATCATTGTTTTCAACAATTGTGGTGGAGGGATTTCCAATGTCTTTAACCATAGGGTCAAATGATGTTGACGTTTCTTGAATTGGATCATTGTTGGGTATTGTTGGTGGATTTTGATGATGATTGAAAAGTGACTCTTGACATATGCTGATTTGATCATTGGATGAAGTAGACATAGCTTCAAGGTGCTCAGTGATGGATAGCTCTTGATTATATGATCATTGATTTGGATCGATACATGGAGTCTTCAATGTTGTGTTGATATTTTGAACAGCATTTGCCTGTTGGGCTTTGTATTGGGCTTTAGCAAGCGCTTACACTTGAGCCTAGGCTTGTGCTGATTTTTGTGTGGCTAGATATTGCTAGATGGCCTTTTGGTAGGCCTGGTGAGATTTTAGCGCAGTGTTATATTGTCTTGCTGCATTTTGTTTTGGTGGTAGTGGTGGTGGATTTGGAATCATGTTTGATGTAGTGACAAGTGGTTGAGATACACTTGGAGTGATCGTGATGGTTTGAGATGTGATGGGCATGATAGTGGTGGTTGGAATGATTGAAGTGATAGGGATGGTTGGAATGACCGAGGTGATAGATCCTTGGGAGACCATGTTTTGATTTATTGGGATTGATGTTGTTATTTGATTAGATACCATCTGTTGGTGCGATGTTGATGGTATACTCAAATGATTTGATGTGATGGATTGATTGGTGTTGGGTGGATTGATTTGGATGGAGTGATTTGTGCTAGGTAAAGGGGGAAGCCCTAAACCAAGAAATGATGTTGATATGGGTAATGGTGGTTGAGATGTCTCTTGGCGTAATGACTCAACTATTTTGGTAAGTGTAGCTATGTGATCTCGCCAAAAATTTTCTTGATTTCGATCTTGACTCCATTGGTTGGGTTTTTGTTCAAGCAGATTTGGAGTGTGTACTTGTGTATGATTTTGGACAATATTTTGATTTGGGATGACACTTAGATTTTCCATGATAGGTTGAAATTGAACATTGTTGATGTTTGGAATCACATTGCCTTGACTTGGAGTCGTTAACATCCTGTTTGGACTTTGAACAACATTTATGTGATTCCCAAACATATTTATCCCAAAGTTTTCTAGATTCATGTTTCGAAAACTTATACATGGTCCATTCTCATTTGGATTGTAGGGATTTGGTGGGATGACATTGTTCTTTTGAAGGCTCATGCTTTGATTTTCCGGTTGACAAACTTGTAGGTTTGGATTTAGATCTACCATCAGGAAATGTGTTCCAATCTTTGATTTTGGCATACTCACACTTGTTGTGCCATTTTTATTTGTAGAAGATAATGATCCCATGAATGGATTGTATAAGTGTGAGTTTTGATAATCAATCAGTATTGTAAGGCTTTGAAAGTTCAATTGATTTGGATTACTCATGATGTATGGATCAAGTTTGTATTCCATGTTCCTCTTATGTTTTGACCTTGTTGCGAAGTGACCTCTAAGGTTCTTAGGACCAATGATGAGATGAAGGATGAAAAGGGGAAATGATATGACTGTTGAACATTTAGGGACTTTGGATCAATGCTAGACTTAGGGTTTGATTTTGATCAGTTTGATTGGATAATGAACTTGTAAACCCTAAGATGTTAGATGCTATCTTAGGATGAACTTGTTCAAAGAGGTGATTATTTAGCTAAAGGTATGAGAAAGGATGCATTTCCATACTCCTAACTAAACAAGGTGATTTTGATTTTGATGATTTACCCAAGTCTAGAATGATGTTTCCAAAGCTCAAAAGGTGTTTGGTGAGATGGGATGATAAATGTTTGGAATGGATGAAGTGTTCGATTTGATCCTAAATGAATCTAGGAAGGACTTGTTTACTAGGCCAAGATAGTGAAGAACATGCCTTTCTCTAAAAGTAATTAAAAATCAAAAGATCAATGTTTGCATGAAAACCATACGACCAAAAGATGCCAAGCATATATGTGGGGTCCAATTGATTTAATCTTTTCTTAATGGATTATTTTAACCACAAACACACTCTTGATTAGGTTTTGAATCTAGATTTCTAATGTCTCAACTTTCCCCTTATCCTACAAAGTGTATTATGCGGAAACCAAGGAAATTTGAGGCAAAAGTTACCTATTGTTGACCTTAGTAGGAGCAAATTGAGATGAAATCCAAATGTTTAGAAGCCTCTAAGGATAAAAATCACAAGGGAAAGCAATAACATGTGAATTTTTTCAAGGATATTTGCTTCTCCTAAAGGGTTTGCAATTTTGATGATTCGTTGAATGTTGGTTTTCAAATGTTTTTGATAAAAGCACTATGTTTTCAAACCACAAGCAATATGACGTCCTAGCTCAATTGGTACATTTTTTTTAGTGGGCTTGCCTCATGCCCTTTATAGAAGAGATGATTTTACATGCAACCAAGGAAAGAGTATAAAGGTATGTTAAGAATGAAGTCTTAACCTCTATACTTTTACCAAGATCGGACATGGCAAGTAACTTCTTGGAATCTAAGTTCCAATGCACCACTTCGATAAACTCGCTCAATGGATCAATTGGTCACTACAAAACAAGGGTTCTATTTTGGACTTTCTATTCATGGAGATTGACCCATACGGCAAGAGTCCCCTTTCGGATCCATCTTGTCAGAATCAATCGTGTGATACAGGCGTTTCTTCCAATACCCACATTTATATCCTGGCTGGAAATACTCTTGGCTTTAGAGTGTTACTGGTTGAGTCATTCCCTTGGGTGAGTACTTTATCCCGAAGGAAGGCCCTCTAAGATAGAAAAAAGTGAGCAAAATTATTCATAGTTCGATCAACCTTCATTTAGAAAAAAAGGGAGAACACATGCAATAAGTTTACTCACACTCGCACAAGATGTTGTTCAATTTTAAACCCAAATCAAAGTGTGGAGGAAATATTTTATGCAACTGAATGTCATCAAAAAGAATTTTGATTCTCAAGGTCGCCTTGAAGCGCAAGAGAAGTGCATATGCCTTTTTAGATGAGATTACTTTGCAGAAGAGATTACAAAGCATGAAAAACACATGTTCATTTTAAGCCTCAAAGTAATGATTTTGATTCTTTTTAATGCACCAAGATGAAGTGTGAAGTTGATTTTTCAATTTTAGTCCAAAAGTGAAGTCTAGTCAGTTTCTAAGGTTCATTTTATCCTCTTCGCAGTGAAAATTGAAAGCTTTTGAAGTGTTCATTTTAAAGCCCAAAACCAAAGATGAGTTAGCCTAAAACATAAAATTAAGGCGTACGATGGGATCTCAAAGCATTTAAAAATTCTTTATGAATTTCAATTTTCAATGCTCAAATCCTTAAGCTTTGATCTTGCTTTTGTTTTCTTTTTTGGTCAACTCCAACGCTCGATCCTAACATCATCCTTCTCCTTTGTTCGTTCGTTTTCCTTTTGCTTTTTCTTCCTTGCTTTCCTTTGACACCTTTTCCATCAAACAATACAAAGTCATTACTAATAATAATTATGATTTTCAAGGGATCGATGATAACCTCATAATAAATATAGCTTTAAACCAACAAAGTTTTGTGAGAACTTGATTCCCGTGTGAAAAAATATTATCTTTGATTACATATGCAAACTTGTCGCACAAATTTTTTATACTAAAACAACTAATGGTTAAGTATTTGAAAAAAAATAACATTTTAAGATACAAGTATGACCTATTGTAGAAGAGATCAATTTAGACTAAAAATTCAAAATTTTCTTGCAAGGAAGATATTAGCACAGGTCAATCCCACCAAAAGTCTAAGGATGGAAACAAATTAAATTCAAAATTATTGATAGCTAAGATGTTACACACCCAGAATGTGAACATTCAAAAAGGCGTACCAATCCTACCCTATACTCTAAAATTATTAATGAATAAAACATTATTTATGCACATGTATAAAAATAATGAAGCATAAAAATAACTTAAAGAGGGTGATGAGAGTGAATGTCGAACACTCTAAGCAAGCAATCTTTCTTGCAACATCTGTATGCAACCATACATGATTAATGTTGATGGGATGTAAAGTTAAGCTTCATTCTGATTTGCTGGGCTTGTCCACTATGCCATTATTTATGTCCTTCCTGCGTAGGCTTAGTCTTGTTCAGATCATTATCTCTCCCATCAACCAAATGCACATACAAACTAACTAAGCTTTCACCTATGTCTAATGCCTTTCCCATCTTGAAAAGCTAGTTCACCACCTGCCAGTTTGAAGTTAAGCTTTGAGGAAAAGCTACAAAAAATGACAGTTGATCGATATGCATTAATGACCCTATGCAAGATCTTTTTGCACCACCTTAACACCTATATGCTAGTTCACCTTAGCTTGATCCATATGCATTAATGACCATATTGAAATTCGTGGATGTTCATATGATTAGTTTTAACACAACTGATCCATGTTTTTCTTTTTTCTTTTTTAATTCTTTACACATCAGAGTTTTCCTTGCTACTGGGTTTCTTGCAAGGCAGCGCATCAACCAGCATAAAAAAAAACACAACACATCTTATATTCTGCCTCACCCAATCACCCGTATTCTTATCTATGAGGAAGGATAGCATGGAAACTCCATAGCCCGTCGCGTCCTCAAGTGCTATTATAAAAATGGCTGGTCACTGGGAAGAGTATATGCTGGCGGGTTCTTCTCACCCTCATTTTCATAGTGAGTGTGGGGGGTTCATTTTTTGTAGAGTTCAATGACTTCGTCTACCCCAGTTGGGCAGAGGATCATGTCATGTATGAGCAACAAATGCTTAAGCTCGACAACATTTGTGGTGTGGGATTTGCTTCTAAAAGCACATACCTCTTCGGAAAGGAAAATGTGCAGATCAAGCTTGTTGCAGGGGACTTAGCAGGCACTTGTTACAGCCTTCTATATTTCTTCACAAGGTGATCAGCATGATGAATTTGAAAGCAGAGCCTCTATATGTTTATTCAAAGGGATTTGGCAATCGAGAGCAGAGGCTCTACTTATGGTTCGACCCCACACAAGACTTCCACTATCTCCTCCTTTCAACAAATATTTAATCATCAACTTTACTTAAAACGGAGGGATCTGAGCTATCAAACAATCTACTCATGGTAAAGGTGTACATGCATAATGGCTGATACGTTTTCCTCTACCAGTCATTGATACGCTAGCCAGCTAGTTGTATGACCTAGAGGCAGTCCATGAGGGTGGCTCATTTTCCTCCTTTATGCAAAATGTATGACTAGTTGTGTCGCTGGGGAATACTAGTAAGTCTATGGTAATGTATTTTAAAACTAAAACTCACTTCTATCTACAACACACCACCTATGCACTTCTCCTTAATCCCTCCAGCACGCTGAAATCAGCAAAGCAAAGCTTTTCTGACTAGCTTCATCCAGTGATCTATGGTGTCATTTTGAGAGTAAATCAGGCATAAATCAAGTAATGGAGTGCTCAAGAGATGGGATGAGGGACTCGCGGGTACTCAGAGTAGAGGAGAGTTTTGGTTCTAGCATTTATTATTGCAATGAATGTTATCTATTTATTCAAAATCAAATATTATATTCCATTGACAATAGCAAGTGGCGAATACATAAATGGCTACATAAAACCTAGATGACTGGTGGTTACGCTTTTCAAGACAACATCAAGTCAGAGACATCAAAAGCAAATCAAAATCTTTTTCTAAAGCGTGCAGATGTAAAAAAACTGCTTAAAACAAATTCTTTAGGAACCACGTATTAGAAAAAGAATTGAATAATGCTTAGTTTTTTTTTTTTTAATCACTTTTATGCCTAAAATAAAATTTTAAGCATTAAAAAATGTAGTGCAGAAAATCTCAAACAGAAAGCACAGCTCATGAAAATTTGTTTACAGCCGAACATATAAATTTCCAAATTAGAAAAAAAATGGTCATAGCACTATCCTCCTGCAAAAAGATGATTGGATAGCAAGATTATATTTATAAGCCTAATAAAACTTCTTTACATAGCTCATATTCTATCGGTCCTCCTTCTAGTGCCATTTTGTGGATGTCAAAATCTGCAAATGGTTAGAAATCTTAACATAATAAAATATCATGTTATTCACTTAAAACACATTAGATTAAACATCCCTATGAGATACTTAACCATGATAAAATATGAAAAACTAACTAGAACAAGAATAGCTAATTGCAAGCATATAAAACATGATCAAAACTTTATCCCATATTGGATTGGTGCTATTGTAGAAAATAGCCCTTTCCCAATCCTTGCTTAAGCTTGATGTTAAGATGCTATGAAGATGATGATAAGATGGGAAAAATCAGTTCTCCTAAAGAGAGTGACTTTACATGAGTGATTGTAGAGGATTTGAACAAGAATGAAGCCTTTCATTTATAGATTTTCTTGATGAGGGATTGGCCAAATGGATGAATGTGGGATTAAAAATAGACCAATGAAAAGAGGCCACTTGTCAACTTGCCATTGGTTGAGGGATGTGCAAGATTTGGGAAATGTGCCCAAGAGGGGGAAATTTCAAATTTGAAATGAGAGTTAATGTAGAGTTTGACTTGTGCAAGGGACATGTAAGAGACATGTAAGACCTAATAAATGCCTTGTTGGATGTACCTTTCTACTTGCTTTTGAATTCAAATTTGAGGGAATATTCCCTATAAATGCCATGTTGAGTGAAAATGATAATTTCAATAAATCAATAAATTGATTTATTTGTGCAAGTGGGATTATCTAGAGGATTTGATGGGTGATTGGGTTAGGATAATTAGGATTAGGTTAGCTTAATGATGATTAGGATGATTTTTACTTTTAGGACTTAAATATTTGATTTATTTAATTAAGAAAAGGATGGAATATGCATTATGATTTTAATTAAATAAAGTTTGATTTATTTAATTAAAGGATGATGTGAGCCAGGTTGATTTATTTAATAATCCTGATTTACTTGGTGAATGGATTTGATGAGTTGATTTATCTAATGAATGGATGAACGTGAATTGGGTGCACGATGTTAATTTCACGTATCTACAATACCCACTATATCCATCCAAAAAGGAGAAATACTTTTTACCAGACAATGAGTCTAGTACTTGGTCAACAAAT
>VDFB02248172.1:0-11154 GCA_007258455.2 Sequoia sempervirens | reverse complement strand
TATTGTCCCATTGACTCTATTGGTTCATGCATATTTTACATTCTGGTTCATTTCAGCATAGGTCTCCCATTGTCTCCCCAACCCATTGTGTTTTTCTGCTAATATCTTCTGTTTCAATTATTTCGGTGTGACAGCAGTTCGGTCTCTCCAATCCATTTTTATACTAGCGAACGTTTGTTGCCTATCAAAAAGATGTTTCTATTGTTTCGGCGACCATGGTGGCTTCTATTAGCATTTATCTTGGTGGTCGGGCTAGTGTCTTGCCGAATTCTAGATGTCTCAGCAACAGGTGCACTAAGGGTTCCCTTTAGCATATGTTAAGATCTACGGCAGGAGGTCTTAGCAAGTTCAATATGTATCGCCGACTTCACATATGGTTTTCTTTCGGCGTGAGTGCACTTTGTTCTCACCGATTGGTGGCAGAAGAATATGAGCGTATCAATGTAGGTTGAGGCGATCGCCGTAAGGTCTCGGCGTGTGACCTTTGCTCTCACCAATGGAAATCATGTAGATCCTTGTCGGTGTAGGTGTTGCCTTCTCTTGGCGATCAAAAGTTATCTTAGGGTGACTTTCGGCAAAGAAAAGGGCTCTCTATGTGAGGTCTCTCCGATTGTTGGATGTTATGGCGACACACTTGAGGGGCACTCATCGGTGGGAGATACATAATGTCATAGCAACACTCAAGGAAGAATGAGAGTTTTTGGTATAGCATGAGTACTCTTTATAACCTCTCATCGACATTGTTTTGTCTTGCCGATAGCTCGATGAATATCCTTTTCGGTGAGAGAACCTTGCGGTCCTAGTGAAGTTGAATGTAACAAAAGGTATTGCTCGGTATGACTTTTTGTTTCAGTGTGTGGTCTTGGCAAGGAGCCCAGGGTTTTGCCGAATGGAATAAAGAGGTGGTTTTGTCGGAAGGACAATTGGGTGGTCACAACGACATGAAGTTATATGGGAGGCTCTCGGTGAAACTTAAAACATTTTTTGTGAGGTCTTCGCAATATCTATGTGTTATAGCCAAGCACAGTGGGAATAAAGGAATACTATGTGGCTTCGGTATAACTAGCGGGTTGCTACAATGAATGCGAGAGAAAAATACAAGCGCACAGGATGTCTAACGATTGAATTGCCTTCGGCAGGACGATATATTGTCTCACCGACTGTTCATAGGTGGTTAATAGAATTTCAAAATGGTGGGCCAACATGTTTCTACTTGGATGACCATTGCTTTCCAGCTCAATTAGAGCCTGAATTTTGTGCTGGGCCGACATGTGATCCCAATATGATGTTTTCTTCAAATGCTTGTGTATAAATAGGCATTTTTGCAATTGTAAAAGGGGAGATTTTTTTAGAGGAGCTATTAGTTATTTAATATACAGTAGGCAATTTTTGATGGATACAGTACTATAAATTCATCAAATCAGAGACTATGATGCATGTTTTCAAATCGAAGGTATTTATGAAAGTCAATTGATGTTGCTGTACATTTTTGGTTTCAATTATCTGTTGAATTTGATGAAAGTATGGATAAGTTGTCTCCAAGATGGACTCTTTCTGGCTGTTTAAATTGATATGACAAGTTTCTATTCGATTTATCAGTGCACATTTGTTTTACTTGTGTGATTGATTGATTGGTTCTTTTAAGTAAAGACTAAATCCTTTTAGTTAATCATAGTAATTAGAGAGGTTCAATTGGATTATTCAAGTAGAGCTTAGTAGTCACAGTTTTGCATGTTTATACAAGTTGTAAATAGAATAAATGCCAAATAATTTGAGTTTTCTCCAGAAAGTGTTTCTCATTTGATTTCATTTGACTCTACATACCCAATAAGGCACTGGTCTCTACATTTTATCATTTTGAATTCATTCATTCACTTTACATCTTTTAAAATTGAGCATTTTAGAATCTAGACTAGAGTATTACCATTTTCAAGTTGAATTATAATTGTTCACTCCCATCTGCCATTATGAACAAGTTGTTATAAGAAGATTGATTACAAGTGAATTTTGCATTATTCAAAGAGGTACACCCACCCAGGTTTTGCAGCACCTAAAGAGTAGAAGCTTGAATTCTTTCAACCTTGTCTATTACCCTGAAGCGTATCAAGAGATTGGCAACCTCTTGAGGCATCTTGAATGCATTTTTGAGAGCTAACAAATTGGTGACTCTGCTAGGGAACAATTAGAATCAAGGCCTTAATCATAGAGTTAGAAATCTAACACAGACTCCACTGGGAACTAGAACTATCAGGTATTTTTCTCATTTTTGATAAAAGTGAGTGGCAACTCTGACATAAATTTTTGCAGATATTCATCATGAATGGAAGATCTCAGTACAAAGGAGGTCATACTAGAGCTCTTGCTGATGGCAGTAAGTGGACACATAAAGATAACAAAGTTGATAGGGGAAAAGGAATAAATGAGGACATGTGCATAACAAACAAAGGTAAAGCACTAGGATCACATGGTGAAACATATAATTGCTATGATACTTGGAGAGATGATTCAAGTGCAGAACTTTGTACTCCCGAAGATCAAAGAAATTCTTTTCCTTTTCATGATTCTCAGAAGAAGGATGAGTTTGAAGCTAGGAAGTAGGATGAGTTTGAAGCTGAACAAGAGGTTGAACGAATCATAATTCAGCATGAACATAATCAGAGGATGAAGGGTAATCACGAAACTCCTAAAAGAAACCGTGAGCTCTCAATTTCTGATGAAGTAAAAGCACAGTTGGAACTAAAAGAGAAAAGGATAAAGGAACTAGAGGCTAAATTATAGAAAGCCCAAATTATTAATCAGATGGCTGGTGGCCCAAAGTATGTCCCACCTCACAAGCAAGGTGATCATGGCGCAGGGCCCTCCAATCAACAAAATGCTCCTCACAATCAGATAGGAAATCACTATAGGCAGCTAAATCAGCCGCCTCATATTCCCACATAGCATATAAATGTGCATCCACCTCCTAGTCAGCATCACACCCCTCAACATAATGCACAATACAATAATCCTATGCATCAGTATCAATATCCATCTATCCCTCTCCCTCACCAATATGTAGCAATGATCAGGTAGTTTGATTTGGTAGGGTTCCATCTATGCCCTTACCCTATGGATAGCAGCTAGAGAGGTTTGATTCTCAAGTTTACAGGGAGCAATGCACTCACTACTGAAGAACATCTAAGGAATTTCAATATGTCCATTCAAGACATAGGTATGTCACATGAAGATTTGCACATGAGGCTGTTTATGATGTCACTTATTGAAGATGCTAGGGATTGGTTTAATAGCTTGCCAACGTATTCAATTAATTCTCTCCAATCATTTCAAGATAAATTCTTGGAGCAATATGGGAATCAGAATGCTCCAGATGCATCTCTTCATGAATTGGTGAGGATTCAGAAAAATCAGAATGGTTCAATTTATGATTTCAATAGAAAATTCAACAAGTTGCATACTAAAGTCCCTCCTAGATCAAGGTTGCCAAACTCTGGTGCATTGAGTATTTATTTAAATTCATTTTATCCTAAGATAGGGTATGAGCTAAGAAGTAGATCCCCAAGAGATTTGGTTGAAGCACAGAAGATTGCATTGACAATTGAAAATTAATAGGAAAGCTGCTGTTGTAACTAATAAAAGAGACAACCTGAGGCCTCCTCAGCAAAATAATTATCAGTACAGATAAGAGAATACATATAGAAATAAGAAAAAAAATGAAAGGCCAAGGTTGCATGATATGCCTTACAATATAGACTAGAAATATGGAAAACCTATAACAGACAGGCCGAGAAATAAAGAGACCCCTGATCCATTGAGCAAAAAGGGAACTTACATGGTGAGTAATAATTATTTTTGTGAAGTTTGTAATCAGCCACATTCCCCAAATTATTGTGTTGTAGCCCAAAGAATGCAAGAGGAGGGAATGTTGATGGAGAATAATGAAGAAGATCACAAAATTTACTTGACTTCAGATACTTTTTACCGTGCTAAGGAAGGATATTCATCTTTAGAGGATGAAGGCTATGAGTATGATGTTTCTAATCAGAAGTATAATGTCTATATGGCTGAACAACAAATCTTTTATGATTCTGATGAAGACTACACAAAGCCACATCTTGTTGAAATGCCTGTTCAGTGCAATGTAAGGAGACTCACTAAAGATGAAATGGAGAAAATAACTATTGCAGCAGTTGAGGATGCAAGGAGTAAATATTGGTTGAGAAACAGAAAAGTGAATGAGCTAGATGGAGTTCCTGGGGATTTTTTGTAAAAGATCAGAAGGCAACACAAGAAACTATAAAAAGGCCAGAGAACAAACAACATGATAAAATTGAAAAGAAGCCTGTCCAAGAGCAGAAAGTTGCAGAATTACACAAGGAAATGCAAAGGTCTGATTAGCCTAGTAAAAAAGAAAAAGAAGAAAGAAAAGGAGAAGCGCCAGAATTGAAGAAGACTATTAAGATGGATAGCTCCTCTTTTGACTTCGCACAGGCATTATCCCAGGTAAAAATGTTTGTTCCACTACTTGAATTGATGAAAATTAAGGAATACAGAGATAATGTTGTTCAATTGATTACAAATGGGAATGAAAAATATATGAATTCTAAAGAAGTCGATAGGTAGGAAAAGATAAATAATTCAAAGGTTTGTCTAAGTGATGTTTTAACAACCTAACCACAAGTGGATCCTTTCTTCACCACATTGCTTATAAATAATAAGTTGCTGAGGAATTGTATGATAGATTCTAGTGCTGCTATAAACATTATGCGAGTAGGAGTAATGTAATAGCTTGGCATGTGGGTTGATACATGTGAAGAGAAGTGCTATGCAATGGATAACAAACCTGTACCTATTGTAGGAATTATGAGAGGTGTTGAAGTCAAATTAGCTACTTATCCACAAGTGGCTTATAATATAGATATAATAGTAATTGATACTCCTCCTCAGTTTGTGATGCTTCTATCAAGACAGTGGACAGTAGCAGTTGGAGGAAATGTCCAGTTTGATTTATCTTATGCTACAATACTGGTGAATGGTCAGGAAGTCAAGTTGTATAGAGAGCCAAGAATGAACCAACTTGTTGATTATGTGCCTCAAGATTTGATTAATTATTTTTTTGATGTTGATCTTGGAAGTTTTAAAATTGAACCAGCTCAACCAGAATTAACCAATAGTGATCCAATTGAAAAGCATGTGGCACAAAGCTGCAATGAAGTATGGAAGATGTATTTTGATGGAGCATGCAACCAAGAAGGTAATGGCGCTGGGATTGTATTTGTTTCACCTGAAGGTATTACTTTTAAATATTCATTTATGTTAGCATTTGAATGTACAAATAATGTGGCAGAGTATGAAGCTTTATTGACAAGCTTGAACATAGCTATGAAACACAAGATTGAGTTGCTGGCTGTTTTGGGCGATTCTGAGTTGGTTGTTTCACAAATCAAATCAAAATATGCAGCAAAGCACAAAAGATTAAAACAATATAGGAATGTTGTATGGGATACAATTGAATTGTTTGATGCTTTCTCAATTGAGTGGATTGACAGGTCAAAGAATATAATGGCTGATTTTTTAGCAAATGTGGCACTGAAAAGAGATGACATCACATTGGCTGGGGTATCACAGATTGAGTTTAAGACAAGGACTGCTATGCCTAATAACATCTATAATTGGAAAGTTTTCAATGATGATACTGATCTTTTGAAATTCTTCAATTGTGTAGATCAGTATGAGACCCATGAAATTGACTTCAATGCTTTTGTTGAAGAAGTGGATGGGAAGCAAACAATGTTCGGAAAGGAAATATTGCAGCTCAAAACAAATAAACTGTCCAAGGGTTTAGTGGCATTGGAGAGGCTGTATAATGGAGATGATAGATCTATAATGAAACAAACGCCAGTCAGAAGAAAAGATATTGAAGAAGTCAACTTGGGGACTGAGATAGCACCAAGAAAGGTATACATTGGAAAGAGGATTAGCCCTACAATTAGGAGAATGTTGATAGAGTTGCTAAGAAAATACAAGCATGTTTTTGCTTGGTCTTATGAGGATCTGAAAGCATACAGGGAAGATTTGTTTCAACATGAAATACCATTGAAGCCAGACGCCAAGCCTTTCAGACAAAAGCAAAGACCCATAAATCCAACGCTGGAACCTAAAATGTAAGAGGAATTGATAAAGCTCAGTGATGGAGGAATTATTAAACCAATCAGATATTCAACATGAGTTTCAAATCTGGTTCCTGTGAGAAAGAAGAATGGTGATATTAGATTATGTGTGGACTTCAGGAATTTAAATATGGCATCTCTCAAAGATAATTATCCTTTACCCAATATGGAGGCCATATTGCATAAGGTGACAGGGTGTGAATTGCTATCCATGATGGATGGGTTTTCTAGATACAATCAGGTTAAAGTCAAGGAATCTGAGCAATACAAGACAACATTCACAACTCGTTGGGGAAAAGATGTAAACATAAGAATGCCATTTGGTCTCACTAACGTTGGAGCTACTTTTCAATGAGCTATGGATGTAGCATTTTCTGATTTGATTAATGCTATCATGGTGGTGTATCAAGATGACCTGACTACTTATTCAAAAAGGGCTAAAGATCATGTGCAATATCTGGAAAAGGTATTTATTAAAGCTCTTGAATACGGTATTAGTTTAAACCCAAAGAAGTGTCATTTTGTAGTCACATAAGGTAAGCTCTTGGGGCATATTGTTTCAAAAGAGGGAATTAGAATAAATCCTGAAAGGGTTGAAGCTATTGATAAGATTCCTATTCCCAAAACTGTCAAGGCAATATAGTCATTCTTTGGACAAATTAATTTTGTTAGGAGATTTGTTTCTAATTTTGCTGAGATCATTAAGCCCATATCAAAAATGTTGAAGAAAGGACAAAAAATGGACTGGATAGTTGAGGCTTTAGATGCTTTTATGTCTATGAAAAAGGCTATCAAAGAGGCTCCTGTTCTTAAATCTCCAGACTTTGTAAAGCCCTTTTAGGTATTTTCATTTGCTTCAATGCACACTATTGCTGCTGTTATGTTACAAAAGAACGAGGATGGTTATGAATAGCCTGTGTCTTTCTTTAGTAAGTCTTTACAAGGGTCTGAGTTGAAGTATGACATAATGGAAAAACAAGCATTTGCATTGGTAAAGGCCACAAAGGCATTCAGACCATATCTTGTTGGAGCAAAGGTGATTGCTTATGTCCCTCATGTTGTTGTCAAGGATATTTTGACACAATATGAAGTTACAAGGAAAAGATGAAGATGGATCAATAGGATTCAAGAATTTGACATGGAAATATAGATTACTAAACTGGTAAGAGGCCAAGGCTTGGCTAGGCTGATGACATAAACTAATATTGATGCAAATCAAATATGCAATGTTGAGGAAGGGGCTGCAATTGCAAGCATTGAGCACACTCTTTGGTATACTGATGTTATGCACTATCTTAAATACATGAAGTGTCCAGATGGATTGAGTGATAGCCAGAGGAGAAATTTGAAGTTGTAGGCATCCAAATATGTTTTTATGGATGGCGATCTATTTTGGAAAAATAGAGATGGCATATTATTGTTATGCCTGGATGAGTCATAGGCCAAACATGTTTTGAGTGAAATGCATGAAGGAGTATGTGGAGGTCATTATTCAGCAAAGACAACTGCACACAAAATTCTCAAGGCTGGGTATTATTGGCCAAAGGTCTTTAATGATTCTCTTACACATGTGAGAAAATGTGAAGTTTGCCAAAGGTTTTTTGGAAAATTGATGTATCAAGGTGCTTTGCCACTTTGACCTTTGCACGCTGATGCCCCTTTTCATCAATGGGGAATTGATTTCATTGGAGAGATACAAGAAAAATCAAGTGGAGGACATAGATGGATACTGGTTGCCACTGATTATTTTACAAAGTGGGTGGAGGCAATCCCAACCAAGTAGGCTACAAGTAAAGTTGTAACAAATTTCCCGATGGACAACATTATCACCATATTTGGTACACCATTGAGGATAATCATAGACAATGGGATGTGCTTTAGATCAAATGAATTCAAAGGTTTTTGTGAAAAATATGGCATTACTATTTCTTATGCAGCTCCTTATCATCCACAAGCCAATGGTCAAGCAGAGTCCAACAATAAGAGTCTCTTGAAGATTATAAAGAGGATGTTGGGACAAAATAAGAAGGCTTGGGATTCAAAGTTAAAATTGGTTGTGTGGGTTGATAGGGTCACTGTGAAAAAGGCAATTGGAAAGTCTCCATTTGAATTAGTGTATGGAGCACAAGCTAGGATGCCTCTGCAGAATTTGTTGCCAGTCTACAAGTTTGTCTTACTAGAAGATGTGGAAGTTCCTGAGCCCATGGAAGATAGAATGGAGCAACTTGTTGAACTGGATGAAGTACAGAGAGAGGCCCAAATTCAAAACATAAGGTTACAGGCACATATGAAGTATCTATTTGACAAGAAGGCAAAGAATAGAAAATTTGAAAAAAATGATTTGGTGTTGATGTGGAATGCAAGGTGTTAGGAGAAAGGTAAGCATGGTAAATTTGAAGCTCTTTGGTTGGGACCTTTTGTTGTTGTTGGAAAAAATGGTGAAGACTCATATTATCTATAGAACATGGCTGGTGAAGATCAGGAATTACCTGTTCATGGGAAATTCTTGAATTTTTTCTTCTCTTGAGCAACACAGAGGATTGAGGGTTGCCAGTGCATGGACAACTCTTGTGTATCTTCTTTAAAAATATTTTCCATTCACCCCCATCTTGCATTCACTTTGCATTCATTTCCATTACCATTCATTCCATTGCTTCTCACTGGTTCATCATTTTTGTCTGTTCTGCTAATCACAGATTCTGGATCCTAGCAATGATCTATCATTCATCCCCAGACGGAGCCACTATTGGTAATGTAAAAATATGTTTTCACTCATAAATTTCCAGATTTGGTCCTACCATATGCATATTTCACCCAATTTTTCCATATTGTCCCATTGAATCTGTTGGGTCATGCATATTTTACATTCTAGTTCATTTCGGCATAGGTCTCCCATTGTCTCCCCAACCCACTATGTTTTTCTGCTAATATCTTCTATTTCAGGTGTTTCGGTGTGACAACATTTGGGTCTCTCCAATCCGTTTGTCTGCTAGCAAACGTCTGTTTCCTATCCGCAAGACATTTCTATTATTTTGGTGACCGTGGTGGCTTCTATCGGCATTTTTCTTGGTGGTCGGGCTAGCATCTTGCCGAACTCTGGATGTCTCAGCGACAGGTGCACTAAGGGTTCCCTTTGGTGTATGTTAAGATCTATGGTGGGAGGTCTTAGCGAGTTCAATATGTCTCGCCAACTTCACATATGGTTTTCTTTCGGTGTGAGTGCACTCTGGTCTCACCGATCAGTGGTGAAAGAATATGAGTGTATCAGTGTAGGTTGGGGTGATCACCGTAAGGTCTCGATGTGTGACCTTCAGTCTCATTGATGGAAAGCATGTAGATCCTTGTTGGTGTAGGTGTTTCCTTCTCTTGGCGATCAAAAGTTATCTCGGGGTGACTTTCAACAAAGCAAAGAGCTCTCTATGTGAGGTCTCTCTGATTGTTGGATGTTATGGCGACACACTTGAGGGGAACTCATCAGGGGGAGATACATAATGTCATAGCGACACTCAAGGATGCATGAGAGTTTTCAGTATAGCATGAGTAATCTTTATAACCTCTCCCCGACATTGTTTTTTCTTTCCCATAGCTCAATGAATATCCTTTTCAGTGAGAGAACCTTGCGGTCCTGGCGAAGTTGAATGTAACAAAAGGTATTGCTCGTTATGAATTTTTGTTTCAGTGTGTGGTCTTGGCGAGGAGCCCGGGTCTTGTCGAATGGAATGCAGTGGTGGTTTTGTCAGCAGGACAATTGGGTGGTCACAACGACATGAAGTTATATGGGAGGCTCTCGGTGAAACTTAAAACATTTTGTGTGAGGTCTCCGTGATATCTATGTGTTATAGCGAAGCACAGTGGGAATAAAGGAATATTGTGTGGCTTCGGTATAACTAGCGGTTTGCTACAGTGAATGAGAGAGAGAAATACAAGTGCACGGGATGTCTAACGATTGAATTGCCTTCGGCAGGACAATATATTATGTCTCGCCAACTGTTCACAGGTGGTTAACAAAATTTCAAAATGCTGGGCCAACATGTTTCTACTTGGATGACCATTGCTTGCCAGCTCGATTGGAGCCTGAATTTTGTGCTGGGCCGACATATGATCCCAATATGATATTTTCTTCAAATGCTTGTGTATAAATAGGCATTTTTACAATTGTAAAAGGGGAGATTTTTTGAGAGGAGCTATTAGTTATTTAATATACAGTAGGAAATTTTTGATGGATACAGTACTATAAATTCATCAGATCAGAGACTATGATGCATGTTTTCAAATCGGAGGTATTTATGAAAGTCAATTGATGTTGCTGCACATTTTTGGTCTCAATTATCTGTTGAATTTGATGAAAGTATGGCTAAGTTGTCTCCAATATGGACTCTTTCTAGTTGTTTAAATTGATATGACAAGTTTGTATTTGATTTATCAGTGCACATTTGTTGTACTTCTGTGATTGATTGATTGGTTCTTTTAAGTAAAGACTAAATCCTTTTAGTTAATCACAGTAATCAAAGAGATTCAATTGGATTATTCAAGTAGAGCTTAGTAGTCATAGTTTTGCATGTTTATACAAGTTGTAAACAGAATATATGCCAGATAATTTGAGTTTTCTCCAGAAAGTGTTGCTCATTTGATTTCATTTGACTCTGCATACACAATAAGGCACTGGTCTCTACATTTTATCATTTTGAATTCATTCATTCTCTTTACATCTTTTAAAATTGAGCATTTTAGAATCTAGACCAGAGTATTGTTACCATTTTCAAGTTGAATTATAATTGTTCACTCCCATTTTCCATTGTGAACAAGTTGTTATAAGAAGATTGATTACAAGTTAAGTCTGCATTATTCAGAGAGGTACACCCACCCAGGTTTTGCAGCACCTAAATAGTAGAAGGTTGAATTCTTCCAACCTTGTCTGTTACCCTAAAGCATATCAAGAGATTGGCAGCCTCTTGAGGCATCTTGCCTACATTTTTGAGAGCTAACA